>CM029116.1:27905299-28078141 GCA_016859345.1 Istiophorus platypterus
CCAGAGCATTCCTGCTGGAATGGGATTTGCCGTTTTTTAGGCTTCAGATTTGTGGAGGTGATTAACATAAAGGCGCAGGGAAGGCCTGCTTTACAATGCTCGCTTTTATTTTGTTTTTTTTCTTTTTTTTATCAAAAGCAGATACTGAAGTTGTTTTAGCCTATCGGATGTGTAATCGATAACATAGAGATGTACCTGCCTCAATAGAAATTCTATTTTATTCTACATTGACGACGCAAAACATTGCTAAATCATCTGCATCTTGTCAGATGATTAATTCAAATCTGACAAGATGCAGTCTAGTTGTGAATGCTTTGCCCCTGCATTACAACCTGCATTATCAAATAAACAGCGATTAGGTCCGGGTGGCTGCAGCGGGGACCGGACTCTTAGTTGTCCTATGCAGCTGAAGATGGAGCACCGCAGCCCGATGTTCATCTGCAGATACCGCTCAATTGCTTTCCGTCCAAGCTGTTTTATACCGAACAGTTAGCGCTGCGTGGAGCCACACAGCTGCAGTACATCACTAACCGTGGTAGGCTGATATAGCCTACCAGATATTACATGTCTCAGATCACCCACCTTGTACCACTGTGTCTTGCAGTTAAAAAAAGAGAACGCATCACCGATTGTGGAAGCCCGTTCCCCGCATTCACACCGCATGCCTTTCCGTACACCTCTAACTTTGCCCCTGTATCTCAGCTGGGACTCACCAGGCCATGCTGCTGAATATCCCGGTGAAAAAGTCCGTCCTACTCGGTACCATCCACACCAGTAGAGCTGCTCGGAGACTGGCTGCCTGGCTGACTGGCTGCTAACCGACTGCCCGCCCCGTTTGGCACCACGCTTTCTGTTCCGCCACTGCTGCTGCTGGAGGTGCTGCGCGCTCACCTCGTAAGCGGGTAGCGCGCAGAGGTGCGCGGGCACAGCGCAGCCTGCCGGAGACTCCACAGATTTTAGTTGTCATAGAATGCACCTCTGAATTGATCTTAATAAGAAAAAAGAAAGAAACACAGCCCTGTAAAATATACAGATGTGACCAGGGCTGGTTGGTTACTTTCATCTCCCCAAATTAACTTGTCATCCTCAGAGTCTTTAATAACCTTCGTTATTTTTGTAAAAATAGGTTTTCTTATTAACGTCTTTTATTTCAAAATGTCATAGGCAAACAAAGACCCCCCCCCCCAAAAAAAGTAAGACTGGTTGACCCAATACTTTTTGATTTGAGGATTTAAATAGATGCTTAAAGATGCTTTATTTTTTTAATTGGCATCTTGATATCAATGATATGCAGCTGCTACATCAACATTCTGAGCACCAAATATCGCAGTACAGTAATGAGTTCATCAACCGTCTTTTTGTTTTTTTTTTTTTGTCTGCAGTAGATCAAATTCTCAAATATATAATAAGGAAAAAAATAACACTAGACTGGCTATCGCTCTCAATCCTGGACTATCACTGCAGGTCTGTCCTCTTTTGTTTATGGGTATAATAATCTTGGATGATATAAAGGTTACAGTACCTCCAAATCAAAAAAATGGGAATGAAATTGTATTTTTCTGGACTTGGACTATGTTAGATCAAATTTAGTCTTTTTTTAACCTGTAATTCCAAAACATGCAGATATTGTAGAAAGAAGGATTGAGATTCATTCATTTATATGGAAGAAACAGTCTTACCCTTTTTTCTTACAAACACTGCCACATGTTAACTTTACATACAATATACGTACAGTATTGTACTTAAAACAATGAAAAACAATGCCTTTAGAACAAGAGTAACACATAGAACTAGAATTGCAGGCAAGTATTAACAGGGTCCAAGCCCCCTGTGAAATTTGCACCTAGCAGCCCATCGTGGTTATGCAAGTCAGACCTGCAAGCCCAAGGATGCAATGCAAGTCTAAGGTTGACAATACAGACATTGGAAAACATTCCACCAAGGCTGGAATGTTTCTGAGGGGTATTCCAGTGAAGTATGAATGTGTGGTATAACCTAGTATGGCATAATCCCTAGATTTTGGGTTACCCCAAGTTTTCAGATCTGACAATCATGAGGGCCCTTAGATACTATGTGTAACAATTCTGCATAAAACAATAAGATAAAATCTAAAAAATGATCAAAATTGAGCAATTTCCATTGGTTCCCAGCACTGCTGGTACTGTAAGCCATGCTGCTAAGTTTAATGTAGATTGCACTTACAGCGTAGGAATTGTTTTTAAAATTGATTTTAGCACAGTTAATGATGTTGAAACAAAATTACCAATTATTGGCTGGTTGTTGAAAAATTGTGCACAGAGCATGGGTAGCATATGAGACACTACTGGACAAAATTTTGTGGTAATAGGAATGGCTATTGGCAAGTTATGCAACACTTCCTGTCTTAACTGCAACCTATAGGAAGTTGTTCCCGTATTACATGTACATTTTTTCTGGATAATGGAAAAAAAAAATTACTGAGTTTATATGCTTTTTTTTATGATTTAACAAATTTAAGGAACCATTTCCATCATAGGAGCAGAGCACCACAAGTGACAAGCTTAAAGTCTAAGAGCAGGATGCATAATATTTTGGACTGCTGCATGTCTTAGTGTTCATTACATTAAAAATCCATCCTGCAAAATTCCCTCATTCATTATTGTAGAACCACCTGTTGGTGGATATTTCATTTTTGGTGTAGACGTGTACACCACTCTATACCTCTGGTGAAATTTTCACCCATGTTATTTACAGAGATTATATTAGTTTCCCCAGCACCACTGGCATTGGTGGCCAAGCTTGAAGCCCCCTTGGACTTGGTGCCCTAAGAAGGTTCACAGAAATAATCACAATCACTCATTACATCAGTTACATGTTAGGGACAGCTATGGTCAGTTCATCATTGAATATGTTTTCAATACCTGCACTTTTAATATATATTTGTTGTGAGTTTGACAGAATCTGATGTAAATGATATTAATATGGAATGTGACCTAAAATGATACAAGCAGCATGGCTACATCTGCTTAGGGTCTGGCCCTGGTTTGCAGTCAGTTCAATGGCTAACTGTGCCACTGAAATGACACTGAAAGATTAACATGTGGCTTCATTTTAACAACTACTCTGTCATTTTTAAGGTATTGAAGCTCTGTGGATATTTAATTAGAGTTCAATGTTATGGAGGACTGTAAGAAATTAATGTTTTTTGAGAGATTTTACAGTAATCACAACCAATTAGCAGGTGTAGTGGCTCCATTTTCCCAGAGCTTCATTCACTGTCCATGAACTTTGAAAATACAACAGAAGAGGGCCAAAAAAGTGGATGGAGGCAGTTACCAAACTACTGACAGTAATAATCTCAATTTTTCTGCTTTTATGTTAGCAGGACCTTTTTTTTCTATTGTTACAGGGCAGGCTGTCTCTAGGTGAGCTCCTGTGATTCCGTACATGTACAGTCCTGGTTGAAATTGTCAACCCTGAATTTTTGGTACAGAATTTACATAACCTCAGAAATCAATGCAAATTAACTACAAACATTACTTTTTCCTTTTGTGCATTATTTCAGTACTGGTGTCCTTCTTGGCTTTTGCCCATTGAGCCCTTGGTGTAGTGAGCAGTGTATGGTACAGGTTGAACTTCTCAAAAGTGACTGAACAACAACAAAATTTTTTTACATGCAGTGATATAAAAAATGCAGAAATACACAATTATTGGCATTCATTTATTGAATTTAAATTAGTTCCTCAAACTATAAACTAATAAATCTCAGCTATGTTCAATTTTCAGTTTTCATGTCAGCCGAATGAATGATGGTTTTACTGTATAAAAATGGGCAGTGTTTCTTTTTCATAATGGTGAAAGACAAGAGGGAACACAACACTTTCAAAGGCTGTAAAGCAATCACCAAAGATATTTAAGTCCCTGTTCCAACAGTTTGTAATGTTGTTTTAAAAAAGTTTCACAGTAATAAAACTGTTAAGATGCTTTCAGGATGCGGTGCTAAGACGAAATTCAGTAAGAGAAGTCTGTGAAGGTTGCTGCAGATCATTGAAAAACACCATACTAAACACTTAAAGAGCTTTATGCTGACCTGAAGCAATCTCGGGTGGTGGTTTCAACCTGTACCATACGCTGCACACTAAACCAAGGGCTCAATGGGCGAAAGCCAAGAAGGACACCAGTACTGAAACAATGCACAAAAATGCAAAACTAATGTTTGCAAAAACTTATATTGAGAAGTAACAGTATTTCTAGGATAATTTTCTATGGACAGATGAAACCAAAGTAGAGCTCTGTGGGAATGCAGTGCATCAATGTTTTTAGTAGTCGAAAAAATGAAGCACATAGTACAACATGTTGGAAGTTCAATTGTGCTCTGGGGAAGCTTTGCTTCCTCTGGTATTGGAGGCGCAGTGGATGTATCAATGGAATGATGAAATCAGAAGCTCACCAAGGTATTTTAGACCTAAATGTGTTACCCAGTGTCAGAAAGTTGAGTTTGAGGTGAAGCTCAGCAAGTTGTCCTGACCTAAATCCCAGTGAAAATCTTTTGAAGAAAATTTAAATCTGCGATGCAAAAATGACTCTTGCAACTTTAAAAATAAGCTTGAATGTATAGCAATTGAGGAGTGGCAGAAACTACCAGCAGACAGGTACAAGAACCCTTCAGATGGCTACAAGAAATACCTAAAGGCTTCCATTGTTAAAAAAGGGTCTGCAAGCAAATATTAGTCAATACTGCCAATTGGTTTCTGTTCAGTATCTCTGGACTTTTCAATAAAATATTTTAAAAAATTATTATCTCTCGCTCTCTCTCTGATACTTTCATCCAAGTGTTAATGTCAAAACTATAACAACAAGACAATGATTTATAGTAGTTTATAGCAAATCAACAGCAGAAACACATTCCAGTGTAATTTTAAGTCATAGCAGCCTAGTCTAATTTCCATAAGAGGAAATAATGAGGAATATTGAAAAAACTGAAATGGATTACTAATTAACAATCATTTGGGTTTGTAAAACCAGTGCCTTCCTTAAGTGTTCTAATCGGTTGATTGACAAGGCTAGCCATAATTTATATGTCAATAAGTCATCATTCTTATTAACAACTTGCTACATAATCTGCCTAGCATTAGTTAGATTTGTTAACTTGCAGCAATGGTTGTAGAGGAAAGAAGAATCATGCTTCTAACCTCCAGTGCCATAGATGTTGGCTGAAATTGTTGAAGACAGAAAATACGTGGATTTATTTGTAAACTTTTGCCTTTTCTATGGACCTAGTGCTCCAAGTTATAACTCCATCAGTTGGTGTTGCCCCCTTTTAAAAGAGCTCCAACATCTTTTGACACTCATCAGATGCTACCGACGACTGTTTGCCTTAAAACAACATGATTAAACAAGCCTGGCTTTTAGCCTAGTCCAGACCAGAATAAGTGCACAGAATGAATATCTATGGTAACTTATGCACCACTGCTTTTGTGAAACTAAGTCTATCAGCTCTATCACAGCAGCCAAGATAATTCACAATTGTAGCCAATGTGCCAATGTCCATGTGATGCATCGAAAGAGCATCATATACATCCACTATCTTTACACATTCACTGCCAGGTTGTGTCTCTTAACATGAGTATCTATGACTGTATATAAATGCCAAAATTAATTACAGTTGATATGGGACTAATATTTATTTGCCTAGTCTGAACATACATACAACAAAAGTATTTTGCTGTATTTAATTATTGTTGTATTCTTCTATATATTTTTTATGGCATTTCTTTGGTGTCTATGATGAAAGCTTATAATACTAATAACTATTTAGGAAACACAGGTACAAAATAAAGAGAGAATGGCATACAATGACCCCCATAAAATGGGTGTTATGAATGTAACAGTTGTATGAATTCATGATGACCACGAGAATTCAACAAAGTATTTCTTATGACATGAACCATCAATGAGCTGTAAACGTTGTATTCAATATGTTGGCATAACAACTGGTTACAGTATTCTTGAGGAGCACATTAGTAATAGGCTGTGAAGCAATAATTTGTCCAGAGTGCCACACAGCCACATCCAATAGACACTATGGTTATGGGAGTGCAAAAAAATGAGTTTTAAAGTACAAAAACAAATGAAATGGTGTGGCAGCATCTGGGTGAGCAGTTGGAGATCATCTTAATAGGAGGCAAGGGGGAAAGGTTTAAATTAGCAAAAAACATGAAAACATTTCTGATAATGAAATGGTGGGTGATTTCCATTCTTCATAATTACTAACATTCAATTTTCTGGAAATCTGGTCATTACTTGTTGAAAAGTTTGCTGTGGACCAAAGTGTGGAATGGTCAAACACACTAACAAACTGCTAGACTCTCATCCACTTGCTCCCTCTTCATAGCAGTACATTCTTCTCAGTTAAAAGACTGAGCCTGTCCTCTTCATTTTATTTCCCCCTTCATACAATTTAACAAGAAAAAAACAGCACAAACATTAGTGTAATTTCTTTTATGACCATTATCCTGCCATCATTTTCCAATAAAGATTTATGTACAACTTAGTCAGTGATCTTGATCTTTAAATAGAGCTGCTTGAAATACAGGGTAAAGGGAGTGACCATTGAATCATAATTTTGTCTCCACTATCATTATTTTCAGCAGAGAGCCCTGCATTTCCTTGACTTGTTTGACATAGCTGGTTGTATGCTTTCTGAAGCCACAGCAACCAGAGAAAGTGCTCTGGAAATTATAAGCTTCTCTCTCTGTCTCTATCTCTGTCTGTTTCTGAGTTCCAATTTTAACATGCTTTTTAGGCTGACAAGTACACAGATGCTGCTTTCACTCTTTTTTTCCAGTTCAATGAATTTCTTCACTGATGACTTCTGACATCAAACAGATTCAATTCAACTTTATTTATATAGCACCATATCATAACAAATGTTATCTCAGGGCACTTTTCAAATAGAGCAAGTCTAGATCTCAGTGTTTATACTTATGATTTACAGAAACCCAACATTTCCCCCATGAGCAAGCACTTAGCGACAGTGGTAATGAAATACTCCCTTTTAACAGGTAGAAATGTTGAACAGATCCCGGCTCATGGTGGTGGTGGTGGTGGGGGGGGGGGGGGTCTGCCTCAAGCGGATGGGTTGAGGGTGAAAGAGAGAGAGAGAGACGGAGGAGAGAGAGCATAGCACAATTATGGGACTAATAACAAAGCTAATAGTCATACAAATGGGGGTGATAATATTACTAATAGGACTAAATGAAATTGTAACAGTAGCAATCATAATAATTAAAACAGTTTCGATCAGGCTTATGGGGCAGTAGGTGGACTGCAGCCATGGATCCAGACTCAAGGAGCATCAGAAAGAAGTTGAAGAAAGTAACAGAAGGAGAGAGAAGAGAGATTAGAAAGCACAAAACTGCGGGAGAGAGGAAGAACAGTTAGTAACGAGCATTTTTGAGATGTTAATGCGCACAGGGAGAGAGGAGGAGGTGGTGGAAAAGGAACCTTGGTGCATCATGGGAAGTCCCACGGCAGTCTAGGCCTATTGCAGCATAGTGAGGACATGGCATGAGTTAATCCTGAGCCAGTTCGAAACATAAGCTATATCAAAGAGGAAGGATTTAAGCCAACTCTTAAAAGTGGAGAGAGTGTCTGCCTCCCGGACCCAAATTAGACCCATATTGCAAGATGGATCCACAGCAGACTGGCCTGATAACTGAAAGCTCTGCCCCCCATTCTGCTTGTGGATACTCTGCGAACCAAAAGTAGGCCTACATTCTGGGAGTGAAGTGCTCAACTGGGATAATAAGGTACTATGAGCTCTTTAAGATAGGATGGTGCCTGGCCATTAAAGGGCTTTGTAGGTGAGGAGGGGGATTTTAAATTGTATTCTGGATTTTAAAGGGAGCCAATGAAGATAATCTAATGCAGGAGAGACATGATCTGTCTCTCTGGCTCTTTTCAGTACTCCCACAGCAGCATTCTGAATCAGCTGGAGACTAATGTTTTATTGGGACAGCCTGATAATGAGGAGTTGCAATAATCGGGCTGAGAAGTAATAAAAGCATGTACCAGTTTTTTTGCGTCATTTTGGAAAGGATGTGTCTGATTTTTGCAATATTACGAAGGTGAAAAAGGCAGTCCTTGAAGTTTGTTTTACGTGGGAGTTAAGGGACATGTCCTGATCGAAGTAAACTCCAAGATTCCTAGCAGTGGTACTAGAGGCCAGAGTGATCCCATCTAGAGTAAGTATGACATATGATGTGTTTCTGAGGTGTTGCGGGCCAGGCATAATAATTTCAGTTTTATCTGAGTTCAATAGTAGGAAGTTCCTGGTCATCCAGATCTTTATATCCCTAAGATATGCTTGAAGTTTAGCTAACTGATTGGTTTCATTGGGCTTCATTGATAGGTACAGTTGGCTGTCATCTGCGTAACAGTGGTTTATGGAGTTTATGGAGTGTTTCCTGAAAATATTGCCTAAAGGAAGCATACATATGCTGAATAGAACTGGTCCAAGCACAGAACCTTGTGGAACTCTGTGACTAACTTTTGAATAGATAGAGGATTTATCGTTAATGTGCACGAATTGAAGTTGATCTTATAAGTAGGACTTAAATAAGCTAAGAGCAAGCCCTTTAATGCCAATAAAATGCTCAAGTCTCTGTAATAAGATCTGATGGTCAATAGTATCAAATGCAGCACTAAGATCCAACAGAACAAGTACAGAGACAAGTCCCTTATCCGATGCGGTTATTAGATCATTTTAGCGAGAGAGAGAGAGAGAGAGAGAGGCTGGCAAAAACATCTGGACTGAGGGTAGGCTTTTTAAGAAGAGGTTTTATTTACAGCTATTTTAAAAGACTGCGGTACATAGACTGATAAAAGGGACAGATTGATTATACGTAATGAAGGTCAATACGAGAGAAAATGTCAAGGTATATATTGTGTTTTATGACTGTTTCTGATGTATTTTTAATAATTAGTGCTGGGTGAGGGAAGGAGGAAGTGAATTCTGTCTCTAGCTGTCTCTCAGTAACACATTGACCACTTAAAGTATTAGTATTATGTGTTACTGTACAAAAAAATTAGTAAGTCACCTTCTTTTATTGTATGCACACATATATTTCTTAAATAAAGCAACATAAAAACATTTTAATCTATTTTATCAAAACTAAAAATGATTGTTTGGCCATGTTTTGGGTATTAAATTGTCATTGCTGTTCAATGATCTGTCATTTTACATTGTGTGCATTAAAATCGTTGAAATAAAACAGTATTTGACAAATACACTTGTGCATGAACACAGTTTGATTAATCAATGAGAACAAGATAATGCAACTGTACGGAACTTCCCATCTACAATGACATCTTGTCTAAAGCTGTGGTAACCTACTAAAAACACAAGAATCAACTAAATGAATTTTTGTTCGTCATTATGCAGCCGTTTAATTTATTAGTTACTGTTGAGGGTTCATCACACAGACATATATTGCCTTTAAGAATTTGAAACATTTTTTCCATCAAGATGGATGCAACTAGGTATGTATTGCCTGATTTTTCCAAATAAAATTTTGCTTGATCTCCGAGTTAGCCACTCCCAGTATCAAAAATGACCTGTAAATGCATATTTTCCATGGCAGTTTAAGAAGCCAAGGGTAGCAGATGCATAATCTGATATGAGCCTAATCTTGTTTTAGCTTGAAGTGTCCCCAGTGAGTGTTGTGGCTTACAAATGGTGAGCAAAACCTCCTTGACTCAATCCTCTTGTTAATTCTTTTACCAGTAGCCAACCAAGAGTCACAAGGAAGTCAAGCCTTGCACTAACATTGATGAGTTTTTCTTTGTTTTGTGGACAACAGACTCCCCACAACCAGCTACAGCCACAACAAACAAAACCATTTAATCCTAAAATCCCTGTGTAGTATTAATATTTTCATAGTTGAACCTTCCATAGTAACCATAAATACAATATCATGATATGTATTTGCTGACATTAAACAGTACCTGGCATTGGATTTATAATAAGCCATTTTTGTTGCAGAATAGCTAGGTTTGCAGCTGTATATCTATTTCATGGTATACCCTTATATCCTTAACAATAATGGCTGTCACAAACTCTTTTAATGAGATTAATAGAAGTAAGTTACATAAGTTTTTTTGTGTATAAAACTTTTAAGCAGCATCTAAAAAGGTTCACACACCTCTCACTTGGTTTAAATCTTCTGAGATTCATCTGACCAACTCCCTGACAGAAAACAAAAAAAATTCACTTGAATGCCTTTTATGTAACTCTGTTCCTCAATAAAGATATTAAAGTTAGGTTTTACAATACATGGCAGCATGCTGTCTGTACCATGACCCCCAAATCGTTTACCTCTAAGTATATACTGTGTCATAACAGTATACCTGTAAATGAGCTTATTTGTTAACATATAATCAAGACCACTAAAAAGAAATAATCTTTGAAAACAGATCAAATTAGCTAGTTCAACAGAGGCTAGCCTGGATAGAAGATTGGGACCTCAAACTCTAAATGCTACATGATGTATATAAACCTCGAATTTGCCAGTATTTTCTCTTCTGTTTGCTTGTTTGTTTTTTTGTCTCTTTGTTTTTTTTTAATGATATATGCATTCCTGCTACAGTTGGTGAGTAGCTAATATCTGTGCTATTAAGTAGAGGAACATAAAGTTAATGCATGCAGCCTTGAGATAATTTTGAATCTCTTAATATTACATATGTTACCGGTTTAGAATGAAGCTCTGGGTCCAATCTAGTACAAGACATTTATTACAAGGGTTACATTTTTAAAACACACAGTCATTATCACATAAAATAACATAACTGAGTACTTAATTATTACAGCTTTAGCTTGCATGGACCTTAACATTTTCTACACTATACAAAAACATTTGAGCATACATAATTATGAACGTATTTTCATCTGTCTGACTAACACTAGTATCCTCCATAGAACCTTTCTTATTAACCCACCCTTAATTTTATCCACTCTTCAGATAGATCTGGAAGTGATCCAGAAAATTATAGATTTTGGAGGATTTTTGGAGGATTATCAGTTGACTACTCAAACTTTTCTCAGGTTCCTGTTAAAAAGTGTAAGAAATATATTATGACTGATATTAGGTTGCTATGTTTACTTGATAGATCTAAATTTTGTAAAATCGAATTACCAGTAAGCATTTAAAATTACATAGTAAGCTAATGCTTCTTCAGCTAGGCCACATTTGCTAGCTAAGTAAATAATAGTTTATTGTGTCAGATATCACATATCTTTTACCATGAGAATCTGATCTTTAAAGTGTCATCTTCCAACAGAATGGGATATAGAACATCTCTGTGGTATGTTTTTCAGATCAAAAGTTTATTAATAAAAATTGGGCTTTATAGCCAGCTGTGGCTGTATAGAGTTACAGCCTGATTAGCAGCAGGCTCCTTGTGCTGCTGTCTTTTTTTGAGGCACAGCTCTGGTGTATTCTGGTCAGAGCTGTTTGCCTCGTGGCTTGGTTTGCCTGCATTCAGGGCTGTAATGCTACTTCGATGGACTGAAGGGGATTAGGGAAGGCTTTGGAGCTTGAATATGAGAGTTGTCATCTGACATAAAATTATGTCTCTTATTACAGTGTTTTTACTATTCTAAAATACAAGATCTCTCTGCAGTGAGTTTGAAATATCTGAATTATCAAAAACTCTTAAAATGGGATTCTTTACAAACGTGTGTACATATGAACAGTGGACATTGATATTACTTCTCACAGGTTTATTAAGAATCCCATTCTAAGAGTTGTTATTGCATTACACATTGATGGTGTCTAAAAGGTATAGGTAGCAATGGCTGGACTGGAGAGTAAATTAGACAAATAAATACACAATATTAAGATAATGCATATCAAATTATATTATATTTGAAATGACAATACATACCTGACTGATGTTGTCCGTATTCTTCCTATGTTGGGAAGAGGTAAGGCCTCTTCTGTGTCCTCAGACACAATTTTGTGGAATTTTTGTCAGTCAGATCTTGACATATCTTGATCATAGAGATGGTGCTTCTAATGTGTTTGTTTGGGGTTTTTGTTTTTTGTTTTTTTTTTACTGGTGTTATTACTGACATGTATCCAATCATGAGTTCATGATGCAGATGATGAGAGACACCACAATTTGGGTGTCAGTATACACTGGCAAATACTATATGTTAAATTAACAGCCTACATCAGAAATGACATTCATATACATGCAGAATTATTTAACTATTGATATGCCAAAATGAAAGTGCAATACCTGGAGCCTTGCAGTGGTTTACAAAAGCCAAGATCTGCACTCTGAATAATTTGTCAACATAAAGTATGTATCAACAAGTTGAGGTATGTATCATTGTGCATATGGCATAATTATGTCTTTTATAATATCCCTATCCTGTTTCTAATGTCTTTCTTGGGTTGTGTGTAGTAGTAAAAATTGTCTAATAATTTTCTCTATTAAAAGTAAATAAATTAATTAATTTTAAAAAATTAAAAAATAAATATATATAAATATATTGAGAGAGACAGAGAGACATCTATAGAGATATATAATTAGTGTGCGATGAAATACTGTGTGTTACAATGAATAATAGAGTCTATTGAATATCAATCAATATAATCTCTCAGTACCGTTGAATCCAATCATTAGGCTGCACTGTAAAGAGGGAGGTCCAGAGGCAAATAAAAGTTGAATTACCTGTATTTTCTGTCTGTGTTTGGGGGAAAAATGTTTTTATGGGCTGGAGGATGAGTGTTATGCATATGTCCCGCAAGTATAAGACAGTTTTTGAATTAACTACTTTCAAAATTTCAGACTGACCTATTTAATCTTACTAACATGTTGAGCACTGCCCAGACAAGTCTGAACTCTATTTAGGCAGGTAAATTACCGGCCAATTTTAAGTCCACATCATCATGGATTATACCTTATATACTATTGTCCTTGTACAGGAGATGTTATATACAAGGCCAAACTGAGCCCATACGTTGCTGTTGCTACAAGTCACTTGCCATTGTGTATAGTACTTGGTATAAGAAAATATGAAAATTCATCTTGTGCTTGATTTTCACAAACATTTCTGTTTTTTCTACTAATCTAGTGCAACTACACGATTTAAAAATTCTAAAGAAAATCATGGATTAACCCTTAAAAATATTTTCCATATTTTACTTATTGTAAACAACTCTTATATGCAAAGCAAAACCAACCATGGCCACATCGTCACTCGTTCTTTTTCAGGAATGCAGTTCTGTTTAGCTTCACTATCTTATTATGCTACCTATAACAACCTCTTAACTTTGTACTGAAGTTATTTACGATTAACACTGTAGCATATAGACAAGGTTGGCACAATAAGCTAGCTAGCTCCAAATGGAACCTTCACATTCAAAATGTCGCCTGATGTGCAATGAACTGCTCTCCTGAGGGTACAGTTAGGAACTTTGAAGTTGTTCCTAAAAAAAAATAATCTCTGGCAAACATGTCACCCAGTGCAGTGGTATATCTCACTGATGTGTATTCAATCGTTTCTGGAAAATGAAATAGGTCTATGTCACAGAGAAATAATATAAATTATATCAGGCTTTGGATACACTCACAAAAGTTGCAGAGTGACTAGATAGTAGGCACAGTGGATTTGATCTTGTTGATGTTCATGAAGTTGTCGCACTAGAGTTTAATATCTCACTGTTCTCCCTGGGCTTTGAATCCATCAGATAATAATGTAGACACATTGCATGTGTGATGCTCTTCCTCTGTTTTGCTTGCCAGTAAATATTTGTTTTATGCATCAATCCAACAAATGCTAGGATGAAAGAGGAGCATTGTGTGGAGCTGTTTTGCAGCTGTAAATTAAAACATGCAATCTAATATTTTAGTGAAATCCTCAGTATTTGTTAAATTTTCAACATCACATTAGCTTTTACTTTACCTGACTGATTAAATATAGACTATAATCAGAAATTCAAATAATATATTCAGCCAACTGACACCTGATATCTCGTTGTTTTAATGGAATAGAAAAAATATACCTTGTGTATGATTTCGCCTACTGATGATGCGCATACGTCCTAAATCATGGCACATATATGCCGTTTTTAAAAATAAAAAGTATCAATATCAGTGTTTCTGCTCCTGTATTACTTGGCATCAGCTTGGAAAGAAATTTTCCAGTATCGTCCACCCCTACTGTAATGCTAAGAGCGATAATAAAGCTAAACACAGAGTGTCGTCTGCTGACTTTTACCAAACTAGCATATACACATATGCTGGTATTATCTGTCACTGGCACAAATAAAACAATAAATCAACAAACAGTGAACCTGCTTATTGTCTATTAGTTTTGAAAGGGGGGGGGGCTACTAATATGCTTTAGTATTTTCTAACTCAGTCTTCAGTGTTAGATTAATCAATATTGTTCTGATGTTATTGTATGGTCTATTGAAATGCCTTATTGGCAACATATAAATATTAAAATTGTGATTAATAGTCATCGCCCTATTTTTTCCAGCCACCAAACAAGCTAGAACAAGGATTATAAAGAAATAGAGTGGAAAACAAGGTCATAGATATGCTACTTTTCAGGTTTAAAGGTAGCTAATGCTGGTACAGTTAGCATGAAAAATGCTGTCCACTGTCAAAAGACATTGAATCAAACATTGATTTAGCTTTGGGATTCAGCGGTGATATAGTGTTAATTGTTCTCCTCATAGTAATTCACCTTAATGTCATCCGCTAAACTAATGGTTACAAACAGTAACTTTGCTAACTTGTAATACATTCTATTAGCTTCCAGGATGACAGCTATTGTTGGCTTTGCCTGCTAATTCACCTATCGCATAGAGTAAGTGTAGAACTAAGCTGACATTACACACCTCAGTGTTTGTGTTATTAGCCTAAAGCTGATGCAACATAGACTCTTACCAACACTGTTGCTGACTTTTCTTTTCTCTCTATGCTCTATCGAAATCTTCGATAAAGCTTTCTTTAAGGTTTTAACCTCCTTCTTCAGCTCTAAAATGCTCTCAGGGGCCAAACTTAAAGCTTCTTGTGTCAAACCCTTAGCATGGCAGCCAGGGTTTGAGCAGGTCCCCTATGTATATACCATATGTAATAATAAAATTCTGCGTCTCTTTTTCTAAAATTAAAGCATAGAATAAATGAACAATTAGAGATTAAAAAATAAAAACAAATCATAGAATTTTCTTGCTGAACTAAATCTTGTTCAGAAAGTCCACCCCAACACTGTTACTGCTTTCACTTTTTATCAAGTTTATACTAAACCAGCTTCATGTGGTTTAAGCCTCCACTCATGTGGAGCTAAGTCTTTTCTTTTAATCTTTTGGGTCATTATCTTGCTGTAGAATAAATCAGCAATCAACCATATATCTTCCTTTGTTGCTTGTCATTATCTCATCTTTCTGATAGAAATATACAGTGCTATCTCCTGCAGTCCAGAATTGTCCTAATAATGCATCAGAGGGTATAGTAACAGTTTGTTCCACCACTGCCTTTGTACAAACAGAGGGTTTGTAAATAATAAGCAAAAGTTTGGAAAACTGTTGGAATTGTTTTCATTAACTCTGAAGACTTCATCTACTTCAGTTGCTGCAGGAAAGCTGTTAATACATTTTTTTAATCCCTGAAAAAGGTGTTTTCTATGAAAATTCAATTTTTAGGGTTATCCACTGGACCTAAAATGCTTAAATTTCAATAAAAACTGTAAAAAATGGGGGTGTTCTAAGATTTTGGACTGGTAGTGTGTCTGTATCTACTATTATAGTATATATAATATATGAAATGTGGCATTGCACTAATATGAAATGAAAACAGGAACTGGGACCAAATGTTTCAGTTGCAGATCTCAGCAGATCAATATGGTGTTCTAAAATCTGTTGTAATTCTTTTATTTGGCCCTTCGTAACCTCTGCCTGTATGTAAATTTTTAGTGTTTATTGTTCATTGTTGGAGAATATGTCTTAAATGGGACGTTTTTGTGTTTGCATTAGTCACTGCCTGATAGATACTCACTATATGATGTGTTCAGTACACCATGCCTCAGTAGGATATAGTTTACCTTTAGTGTAACTCTGGCACTAAATGTAGTGCTTATTAATTATCTATCTATCTATATCTTTCTATATGCCATATTTGTTGATGACATTGACATTCATGGATTTCTGGCAGTGTATATGACTGCATGCTTATTTCTATTTCTTATGAAGTAACTTGATAGATGTGTATGTTTATTGTGTGCAGGTGATGGTATGTATATTGAGCTATTACCTTATCAGTAACCTCTGTGCTCATCAGGCCCTGGTATTGCCCATGCATATGAGTTATATTGGTAATGTTTTTTTTTTTTTTTTCAAAAACAATTATCACAGTTTTATTATGAATAAATACAGCTTTCAAATCAGTCAGTGCCTGCCCAGCCTCTCACCTGAACACACAATGCTGAATATTAGTCAATGTCAGTGACTGAATGTGCTCATTAAATTTATCCAAAGGGAATTATTCACAGTTTATTGAGAATATAAGATCCTGTAACAGATTCTATGGCACTGTTCTGAGTGAGGCTGGAAAAACAAATAGATATACAAGTAATTTACTAATTTACACCTTTTCTGTGCAGCATGCACATTATGTCTAAAAGAGTACTTGGACCAATGTGTGTTGCTTACACCAATTTTATAGATGAAGATTAGTCCTATTTTGGGGTTGTGGTTATGATGCAGCGACACTGAGTATTGTGAGACGTTACCCAACGAGGTGAGATTCGTCATGTTGACACCTAGTGGCACCAATGACTTTTTGACTGATAGAAAGACAAGTGTCCAAAAGTGATCTGCATACAGCAGAATTTGTGTTCAGGGTTCTAAAAGCCATCAATAACAAACGTTACTTACTGGTTACACAAGAAAAAAACAACAAAGGAAACCTTTTTGGTCCCTAACACCCATTTGATAACCTCCTAGAACCTGATAAAGGACTTAATGAACCCTGTTGTGCTTCAGAGCCTAATATGGGATTTGGTTACTGGCAATAGTTAATGATGATCAAAATAATGATTAATAATTATCGAGATTGGGATGGATCGGCTTAATCAGGATTACTAATATGGGGCACCACCGGGGAAACCCGGACTAATAATGGTAATTTACATGAAACCTCACATAAGGCACCATTCATTGTGTGGTGCAGGAGCAAGATCTGGCTATTAGCGATAATTACTGAATATCAAAGATAATCACTGATAATAATTAAACTTAACAGAATCCGATTAACTTGGACCATCAATAACGGGGCACCACCGGGAGAACCCGGACCAATAACCAAATATTGGATGCAGTCTCAAAGGGGTGTTCGCTCAGAATTGCCAATATTCAGGAAATATTGGTAATGCCAGAGTGAATAAGGAGTGGAGGTCGGCACTGACTCCGTCAACCAGCTTGTTATCACGGCACATGAACATAAAAAACAAAAGCAACCTCTCATTTAAAAGATAAAAAAATTTATTATCATCAGCAATATCAACTTCCCTTTAACATCACTTCCGAATAATAAATCTTATTGTGCATTATTACTACTTGCTACTAATCGTGAGAAAAGTATTGAGGTGTGTGTGTGTGTGTGTGTCGGTGTGTATGTGTATGTGTATGTGGATGCATGTACAAGGGTCCATGTGTGCGCGCCTGAAGGGAGGTGGAGCAAGGTGGCGGACGTGACTCATTACAGTCACATCACGCGAGGGGTCTGTCGGGGGTAATGGTGGCTCGCCATTACCACTATACTTAACAAAGAAAAACTAGGTGGGGGAGGTTCGAACTTTCCCGCGCTCACGTGTTCGAATAGGAATGTGTGCGTTAGTAGAAGAAGAGGTAGATGAGTTCGACGAAGACGTTCTGACGTTTGAGGGACAATATTTATCTGTATCACTAAAGCTAAAATGAAAGGAAAGGTGTACAAAACTGTGGTGAGACCAGCGATGCTGTTTGGTCTAGAGACAGTGCCACTGAGGAAAAGACAGGAGGCAGAGCTGGAGGTAGCAGAGATGAAGATGTTGAGGTTCTCTCTGGGAGTGACCAGGATGGATAGGATCAGGAATGAGTACATCAGAGGGACAGCACATGTTAGAGGTTTTGGAGATAAAGTCAGAGAGGCCAGACTGAGATGGTTTGGACATGTCCTGAGAAGAGATAGTGATTATATTGGTAGAAGGATACTGAGTTTTGAACTGCCAGGCAGGAGGCCTAGAGGAAGACCAAAGAGGAGGTTTATGGATGTAGTGAAAGAGGACATGAAGGTAGTTGGTGTGAGAGAAGAGGACGCAGAAGACAGGGTTAGATGGAGGACACTGACCCCTAAAGGGAAAAGCCGAAAGAAAAAGAAGATCACACAGACTTTACTCGGCTCAGCGGATGAGCATCGCAAGTCTGGGCCTTTAACAGACACAGAAAGTACTGGTCTCGATCGTGATGCAGAGCAGGACAGAATTTATCCGCTGCAGATGGATAAATTATAATTCATTCAAGTGTGTTCAGTAATGAATTAATAACAGCACCAACCAATATTGTCATAAACATTCAAACAGCCTATTACACTCTAATTACTAATGTCTGCCTAGAGCTATAAGCCTCTTACTCTTTGACGAGTCCAGCGGCGTGGAGGGCTCGTCCTCGGCGTCCTTTGTGCAGGAGAGGAGTCGTTGGATAGCGGCTCTCAGCAGCTAATGTATCTTCTCGACGAGATGGTTAGTCTCTGACGACGTGACTTGATTCCGGTTTACGGCGGGGAATTCTTTTGTCGACTCAGAAGAAGCAAAGTCTGTGTTCCTTTGTCTTCTTCGTGAAACAGGTAGGATTCGTTATCTACCAGGTTTCACCTCCTCGGACGTCCGAACCGAGTTGAACGGTGTTGACGTGACACACAGCAAAGAGCGGAGGGCGGCTCGAACGGGGGGGGATTCTGGGGTTGACTGTGACAGATTTCACGCAATGGGAGCCGTGGATTTTAGGGGAGCCCCACTGTTCGGCGGGCACCGCACGCCTTGGGGGGTCACCCATTTGGTCAGTTATCCAACTGGGACCGCATTTTGGGGGGTTGCTCTGCTGAGTTCCTTGTCTCCCTCGGTTATCGACACCTTAGCTGGATTCCAGGTTCGGTTGTGCCTGTAGGCCTTCTTTGTCTACAGTCTGTTAATGAGGCACAACAACCCCAATTATTTATCCTTCTGCATGTAAAATAGGTCATTCCCCATAGTGTTCACTGTCATAGTTCTCGAATTACCCTTACCCATAATTGCCAGACTGGAATATTTTTAACACAAGGAACTCACTCGAATCAATGGAACTCACAGGCACATACAGACTCAAAGACAAATTTCCATGCAAATTAAATAAATGGCCTAAAGTTCTCTATCCCATCCTGAAACAATACAGACAAAATAATTACCATGCTCACTTGATTGTACTACACAAACTACACATTGAGGGACAGCTTTATCATGGATCTAACACAACTCATGGCTCACTCAGGGACTTTATCATCCCTTATTATCTTGATATGGACCTCTTCCTTCTCTCTCCCTCATAAATCTTATGCTCATAACAGATCCCATTCCAGAGGGACATGAACAACCACCCTCCTCATCTACATCTCTCTTGATTTGCCGTATCATTCTTATATATGTTTATATGTAAATGCATGTTGTTTTTGGTTTTATCTCCCCATCTCCCCTTCATTACATGGAAAAAAATCTATTAACAGCATTGGTAAATATAAGAAAAATTTTCTACTTTCATTTACATACTCACAAAATAAATACACACACTACTTAAAACAAGTGCTGTACATACCAGAACACATTTCACCAACAGCCCTCAGTCATAGAGCCACTTAAAATCTAAGGTGATAGATAGGGTTAAATAATTTATTCTATTTCAGGAGTCATTTTCTTAAGTTGTTCAAGTCAAATTTTACCTGTTTTTACCTTTGACACCAGTAAAAAAATACCCTAAATGTCATTCTTATAGCCTTAAATTTGAAGACTTTCCCTAGAGTGACCCAAAATACAAAAAAACAAAACATTTTAAAATTGTATATTTTTTTTACATTGAGACTGTTCTGGTTCAAATTTGACCCTATCTATTAAAATGGATTTTAGATTCATCAGAGTGGGTCAAATGAAGGAAACTTGTAGTTTTAGGGAATCTTGAAACTGTGAAACTGCACATGCCATGTCTGTGTGGATTATGTATGGGACAGTTGTGACAGTGTCCAGCTCCCCTTGAACTCTATCACTAGAGTTCTGTATTTCCACCACATTTGCCCTGGTTCCTGCAGACATCAGGCACCTGCTGATCTTTGAATGGTCGTGGGGGAATTTTGAAACAGCAAAATAGTAAAACAGCATAGGAGTAATCATATATGGTGAACATATGGATCCATTGATTCTGAGCTATCTGGCATCAAAATGGAGATCAAAAGAGGGTTTGGGGCAGTCATAAGATTATAAAGGTACCTGAGCTGCCATTTCAGTGACTCAGGTTATGCCAGCAAGACATACTGTGCAAGTGTTCCTTGATCTGATCTTACAAGATGAGGAAGCAGATAGGGATATGAAAGAGGATGAAAGAACAACATGGAGAAAAACTCTGATTACAGCCCCTCTGGTGAAGATGATTCAGGGGGAGAGGAAAGGACAGCAAGGGAGACATTTATGTCAAAAAAACAATGCTATCAGTTGGTCCACATCAAGTTGCAGGCAGGATGGTAGCGGAAAATGTCATTCGAATGACTCCAAGCTCCGCAAGACTGGCTACTTCCCAGCATCCAACATTTTGTCCAAATTTCAGCTCTTCCTACTCCAACCTTTGAAAAAATTGTTATGGAAATTAAACATCAAGGGGATTAAACGTTGTGGTCAAGAATGGAAGACCTAGATGTAATTGACCTAACTACCTTCATGGGGCCTCCAATAGTGGCTGGCCTGTACCGGGCACAAGGTGAGGTTGCTTATAGTCTTTGGAATGCTGCAACAGGAAGACCAATATTTTGTTCCACCATGTCTCTGGAAATGATCCATATCATATTGGCGGTGCTGAGATTTGACAATGTGAAACCAGCCAGCCATCATCCTTGACTACAGTGCCAACAAAGGAGGAGTGGACAACCTTGACAAAGTAACAGGCACATATAGCTGCAAGAGGAGAAACACCTGCTGGCCTCTCGCAATATTCCAAAACATCATTGACATATGGACCTACAATGCCTTTGTCATAAGGACTGAGCTGAACCTTACCTGGAGGGCAATCAAGAGGAACTGGAGGAGGTTCTCTTTGGAAAAGCTTGGAAAGGCCCTTGTGACTCCTTGCATGCAAACGCAACACCATCTTTCCTGCCCAGCAGCTTCAGCAGCACTAATAAGGGCAGTGCAGTGAACTGAGCCTGGCCCTGATCAACAAGTCACAGAAGAAGCTAACAGAAGTAAAGGAGATGTAACTTCTGCTCTGCAAAGGAGGACAGCAAAACAGGGATGACCTGTTGCAAGTGTGGGAAACACGTGCAAATCCCACATATGCAAGGTTTCCAGCTATCGAACACAATCCATCAGGTATCTCAAAATAATGACAAAACAGTAATAGTTTCACTAGATGCACTCCTTGATTAGTGGTGAAAAAAATTTCTAATGAACTCAAACAGAAATTTGGATTCGTAGTTGATATTTCAACTAGGCCAAAACACTGTACAACTCACCAAAGGCCATAGTAACAATTAATGAAGTAACATCATCAAGTTTCACACTGCAAAGGGCTAAGAAACAAGGATGCCCATTCTCTGCTTTGCTCATTGTCATCAAAATTAATCCTCTTACTGCAGCCATCTGCCTGAACAGTTACATTAAAAGTGTACAATCTACCAATGTAAACCACAGAATAGGTTTATATGCTGATGACATCCTCTATTTACAGAACCCCCAAATCTCAAGACAAGAAGCCATGAACCAATTTAGTGGATCCTCTAAAATTTTAAATACTCAATTATCAACTCACATTGGACTTTCCCTGTCACTGTGCTTGCTAGGTGACTTTACATCAGTCACACTCCTCAGTCACCACACAAAAGTTGTACTCATTGTCCCCCCCCCCCCCCAAAAAAAAACATTGTCCTTAACTTCAAAAGAAGGACAAAATTAAACATCTCACAATGGATAGACTTCTTACAAAAAACACATAACAATTGAAAAAATGACTTCTATTAACCACAAACACATCAGTTCCGGGATTATGGGAGTCCTTAGTGCAATGCTTCCTGAATGACATTCACAGCACATCACTCATCTCATCTACACTCCTGATAACTGCCCATTAATTATTTCTTTGTGTTCTTTTTCACTTCTAACTTCACAATACATAAACCCTCTTTAATACATGCACACACTATTGCTATTATTATTATCATTACTATTATTATTATTATTATTATTATTATTATTATTATTATTATTAATTTGTTTTAATGTAGCCGCAAGGGGACACAAGCCAGTGTCTTATTGTGCCGGTCCCAAGCCCGGATAAATACAGAGGGTTGTGTCAGGAAGGGCATCCGACGTAAAACTTTTGTCAAATCAAACATGCGAGTCAGATCTATTAATCCCATACCGGATCGGTCGAGGCCCGGGTTAACAACGACCGCCATCGGTGCTGTTCACCTACAGGGTGCCGGTGGAAATTGGACTACTGTTGGTAGAAGAAGGAGAGGAGGAAGGTGTGTTCGTAGGAAGAGAGAGAAGAGGAATGCCAAGAGGCTAGGACTGAGAGTAGGGATTTTGAATGTTGGAACCATGACAGGAAACGGTAGAGAGTTAGTTGACATGATGCAGAGGAGGAAGGTAGACATATTGTGTGTCCAGGAGACCAGGTGGAAAGGTAGCAAGGCTAGAAGTTTGGGAGCAGGGTTCAAGTTGTTCTACCATGGTGTAGATAGGAAGAGAAACGGAGTAGGAGTTATCTTGAAAGAGGAGCTTGTTAGGAATGTCCTGGAGGTAAAAAGAGTGTCGGATAGAGTGATGAGTCTGAAGCTAGAAATCGAAGGTGTAATGTTCAATGTGGTTAGTGGGTATGCTCCACAGGTAGGCTGTGAGCTGGAGGAGAAGGAGAAATTCTGGTCGGACCTTGATGAAGCCATACAGAGCATCCCTACAGATGAGAGAGTTGTCATTGGTGCAGACTTCAATGGATATGTTGGTGCAGGAAACAGAGGCGATGAGGAAGCGATGGGCAGATTCGGTATCCAGGAGAGGAACGCAGAAGGACAGATGGTGGTTGATTTTGCAAAAAGGATGGAAATGGCTGTAGTGAATACTTTCTTCCAGAAGAGGCAGGAGCACAGAGTGACGTATAAGAGTGGAGGTAGGAGCACACAGATAAAGATGAAGTGAGGAAGGCACTGAAGAGGATGAAGAGTGGAAAGGCACTTGGTCCTGATGATATACCTGTGGAGGTATGGAAGTGTGCAGTAGAGATTCTGACTGGGTTGTTTAACAGGATCTTAGATAGTGAGAAGATGCCTGAGGAATGGAGGAGAAGTGTGCTGGTGCCCATTTTTAAGAACAAGGGAGATGTGCAGAACTGTGGCAACTACAGAGGAATAAAGCTGATGAGCCATACAATGAAACTATGGGAAAGAGTAGTTGAAGCTAGACTAAGGGCAAAAGTGAGCATTTGTGAGCAGCAGTATGGCTTCATGCCAAAAAAGAGTACCACAGATGCAGTATTTGCTTTGAGGATGTTGATAGAGAAGTACAGGGAAGGTCAGAGGGAGCTGCATTGTGTCTTTGTAGATCTGGAGAAAGCGTATGACAGGGTACCCAGAGAGGAACTGTGGTACTGTATGAGGAAGTCTGGAGTGACAGAGAAGTATGTTAGAGTGGTGCAGGACATGTATGTGGACTGTAAGACAGTGGTTAGGTGTGCTGTAGGTGTGACAGAGGAGTTCAAGGTGGAGGTGGGACTGCATCAGGGATCAGCTCTAAGCCCCTTCTTGTTTGCTATGGTGATGGACAGACTGACAGACGAGGTTAGACAGGAATCTCCATGGACTATGATGTTTGCAGATGACATTGTGATATGTAGTGAGAGCAGGGAACAGGTGGAGGAGAAGCTTGAGAGGTGGAGATGTGCCCTGGAAAGGAGAGGAATGAAGGTTAGCCGCAGCAAGACAGAGTACATGTGTGCGAACGAGAGGGACCCAAGTGGAAGAGTGAGGTTACAGGGAGAAGAGATAAAGAAGGTGGAGGATTTTAAGTACTTAGGGTCAACAGTCCAGGGCAATGGAGTGTGTGGAAAAGAGGTGAAGAAGCGTGTGCAGGCAGGCTGGAACGGGTGGAGAAAAGTGTCAGGTGTGATGTGTGATAGAAGAGTTTCAGCTAAAATGAAAGGAAAGGTGTACAAAACTGTGCTGAGACCAGCGATGCTGTTTGGTCTAGAGACAGTGCCACTGAGGAAAAGACAGGAGGCAGAGCTGGAGGTAGCAGAAATGAAGATGTTGAGGTTCTCTCTGGGAGTGACTAGGATGGATAGGATCAGGAATGAGTACATCAGAGGGACAGCACATGTTAGAGGTTTTGGAGATAAAGTCAGAGAGGCCAGACTGAGATGGTTTGGACATGTCCTGAGAAGAGATAGTGAATATATTGGTAGAAGGATACTGAGTTTTGAACTGCCAGGCAGGAGGCCTAGAGGAAGACCAAAGAGGAGGTTTATGGATGTAGTGAAAGAGGACATGAAGGTAGTTGGTGTGAGTGAAGAGGACGCAGAAGACAGGGTTAGATGGAGGACACTGATTCGCTGTGGCGACCCCTAAAGGGAAAAGCCGAAAGAAAAAGAAGAAGATTATTAATTTGTTTTAATTATAACTAATGTTATTAAATTTGCTCTTGAAGCTGCTGATGTTAGAATTGATGCTGTCATTATCACCATGATTATTGGTGGTGATGGTGACAAAAATAAAACCTTATTCTTTTTAGATACACTGTGCTGGATTAAAAAAGAAAAAAAAGGGTCCTGCATAATGTGCTTTTTTAGTATTTTCTTATTAATCTTTTGCTGGTTTGATCTCAAAGGAAGAGTGGAGAGGGGTATGAAAAAGGAAAGGAATAGAACAAGTAAAAGAAGAAGGGAAAAATCTTTCCCCCACGAGAACAGGCTTTCTCCCATAGGGTGTAGGGGTTCCCAGGGTGGGTGAGTGGGCAACAGAGTGAACCCTCTGACAGTTAGCTTTGTCCCTAGGGCATTGGGGTGGCTGAGGAGGGGGGACCCCTGCCTTATGAATCATTACCAAATTGCTAGAAAAATCTGGAGAAAAAGGAGGAAAAGGGAACATTTAAAAGGGGGACAAAACAAAGACAAATAATAGACATGAAGAAAACATCATAAAGCAGCTGGAGCAGGGACATCACAAGACACCTTTACCAGCAAAACTTGACCAAGTTTTTTTTTTTTTTCTATTTTCATTTTCATCTCCTTATTTTGTTTTTCTTTGGTCTCTTCCTTTTTCCTCCCGATTTATTTATTGTTGTTTCTTTTATTTATATAACCATGCCCCCAATGCTCCACTTGCATTCACATTTACACCTATATATGCACAGTAATCCAAAAGACAGCCCTGCACCTCTATCTAATTCACACAAATCTGATACATACAAAACTGTTTTTGATTAATTAAAATGTATTATTTAATTAATTTTGTATCCAATACATTTTTTCTCCTGTTTTGTTACGCCTGTCATGTCACCCAATGTATCAAGGGCTGTCTTGTCTTGTATCACCTGTTTTTTCTCTTATCAGTAAATAAAAAAAAGTTATATTCAAAAAAGAATAGAAATATAGACCTACCGACCTCCAGGAACTTTGTGAGAAAATAACTTAGGTGATGTCATACTAATGTCAGAAGGGCTAATTGGCTTAGATAACGAAACGGCATGCTTAACAGAGAGTCTGAGTCATAAATTGAGGAATGGTGTAAAGGCACATGAATTTACCAAGTGCAGAGGTTCTAAATGAAAATGCTATCAAATTACAGTATACCATGGTCAGGATCAGGATTTCTTGAGTTTCTCCATTTTAGTAACTCAAAATCATCATAAATATGGTCAAAATCACCAGTCAGCAGAGTTGCTATCCACACAAATTTAATGGCCTGAAATACCACATCACTGCAATCACTTCTTTAAGGCCCTTATTATGTTGTTTCACTATATTGTTATATTCCCAAATAAAGTTAGTTTTTAACCCCAAGGTTAAACCCTGCTTTTTCTTTCTTTTTGTTATGCGGAATGCCACTCTCTTCAGCATACTTGGTTCCATAAAAGGAAACCAGAGTAGAGCATTGCTTCATCTAGCATGTCTTATGACACTCATAGCACACATTGGATGCATCATATAAACAGAAGTTGTTCTGGAGAGTTGACACACATCAACCTGCAATGTCACACAACATAATCATCGTGTTGGTTGCATGTTCATATTAAATCTTGGAAACAGCAGTTTGATAAAAACAAATTCTCATCACAAGGTACACATGTGGTATCTCTGAGCTGCATCTCATGGCCTTTCTCCAGTAGATGAGTGTATGCACAATGAGGCCGGTTTGTCCTGCCCTAACATATGGAAATACCACCAACTCATCAGCAGAGCTGTGTACCCGAGGGCCTGATACCAAGTTTAGATGAGATGTGGGCTCTGGAGGTCTGGCTTTTTGTAATCCTGCAGTCCTGGTTTGACGTCTTGAGCTGACACAGAGGATATCAATCTTGTATTTCAGCTGTGGTTGAATGGGAGGACAAAGTCCCCAAGAGTAAGTCAGTTTCTCCAGCTGCTGGTCTTGCTCTGCTGGGAATCCCATCAAACAGACAGAGACACTATCTGTAGCATCTGTTTATATTTTCCTCTACAGTGTTGTAAGCAAATAAAAATATTGATGTATAAATACACAAATTCTGCCATCTAACTAGGCTATAGAACTAACAATTGCTGCTGCTACAGCCTTCCATGTTTTTAACTGCTCACCTTGCTTACCTTCCTTAACATTTCTGAACTATCGCAAGACCATATAGATCCCACTCCCAGTACTTAAACCTTGGCTGAGCCCCCAACAGCCTCCAGACATATTCCCCCACGTGGGGGGGGTAAGTCGGGGGGATGCCTTCCCTATGATGATAGACTATTCTTGGGGCACCTAAAACTGCTTTGTAGGGGTTATCTGGAATGCAGGCTAGTACAGGCAGATGCCTCTACCTCTTCCTGAGTCTATGCAAGTGGAATAATTTTTAGAACCCTAGTTTTTTGGAGCTCGGAGTATGTATTCAAGTTGAAACAAGCTCTCTCGGTTTGTATCTTCTGGATGAGGGTAAAACATTGGGAACTGCGATTACTTCCAATGACAGGGGGATGCTGTATTATCTCTGGGAATATAAGTGGGTGATGGATTAAACACAAACGGTTGCTACACCCACTATATGAGTGACACTGTAACCTTTTCCCTCCAATGTCAAGCTTGCTAAGAGAAAGATTGTTTTCAGTGCTCTATGGTGGTCAAAAATGTGACTGCCCAGTCAATGGTACTTACGTGCCATTCTCCTGAAGTCAGGGAAAATGGAAGCTGTGAATGAGGTTTTTAACTCTGATTGTGGTGTATACCACACATTTTTAGCCCTATCGTTCACTGCTTGGTCAGAAAAAATTAAGAAAGAACTGAGAAAATCATGTTTCTCTTCCATAATGGTCGCAACTAGAAGGGGAACTGTAGTAGCTTTGTCCTTTTAGACACACCGCCACCACACCCCTCTATATGTTAACTACAGTTCCACCACACTCTAAATGTTATAAGCCTCCTCCGCATTGTTCTCTGAGAGACGAAAGCTGCAAGGATGAAGTCAACGGGTGGATATCTTTGGTTTTCATCAACATCATGGAAAATCTGCCATGCACCAAATGGACCAGAACAGTAACTGCTAAAAACTGAGGATAACTTCTACCAGGAAAGCTTTCAAAGACTGAAGAGACATTGTACTCCCTGATTTATTCCTTCTATGCAAGAAACATGCGCAAAACCCAAATGGATGATGACAGAGTCAACGGCAGAGAAGATTAGTGAGGAAAATTTACAAGCTCATCAGTGAAATGTTCAATAACCTGATTGGAGAGGACATGGTAAAAATAGGCCAACACTGAATGTTGACGGAGTATTGAAATGGGTATTAGAGACAATATAGAAAAAAACCCTCCTGTGTTAATTTCATTGCCATGTCATGGTTGAGCATCCAACAGGGGGTCAAGTATTAGTCACTGGGTTGTCATTCAATGGGCACAATGTAGATTCAAAGTACATTGATGCTCACCATTTTGACCTTGCTTGATCTGGGAGATTTTTTGTACTGAGAATGATACCAAAATGTCAACTTTCAAAAAAATTAAAGCAATCTTTTGAAAGTGGTAAAGAGCTTTTGGTAAGTAGTCTTTAACATGCCAACATGTCTTATTTCATTTTAGTGGAATAATGGACCGGCCACTGATGGGGAAGTACTGGATGTCAGTCTTTATCATTCATGGCATTGTTAATCAAATATCCATGGGGCTATTTGGTAACATCCTCAAAAATTTCTAAGAGGAAGGCCTTTTGCGAGGGTAAGATTTGATGATCTTATATTTTCATCTGCAATTTGTTGAGAGGGTTTATTCAACATGAAAGAGGCAATTGCTGTTGAAACTAATGGTACAAATTACCCTGTTGAAATTTTTTTTTTTTTTATCATATATATATTATATAATGTGTGTGGTGTGAAAACTTTAGTGTCATCAGGGTGTTTGGCTTGAATAATATTTAAATTAAATAATTAAATAATTAAATTAAATAAATAATTAAATCATCTCAATAAAAAAAAAAAAGTCTGTCTAAAAAGAATGAAAGTCTCTCTATCTGTTATGATATATGATATATAATAATATATATAATGCCTAAGCCTAATACAGATTTTTATTTTTAATTATTTTTAATTATTAAAATAATCATCAATAATTATCAATATTTGGATGGATGATGGATCTTATATGGATTACTATGGGGATACCACCAACCACACCCCTAAAAATAATTAAAACCCAGATGCAACCAAGGCACCATAAGGCACCATTGCAGTGCAGTGATTATTAGAGATTATTATTTATTTTTATTTTATTATATCAAGGTATATCTTTAATTAATTTAATATTACATCCGATTAATTTATTACCCATCATCAATAACAAACCCACCACCACACCAACCCATACAACCCCCCAACCAATCCAAATTTGGATGCAGGCTAATCTCAAAAGGTTCAGGAAATATTGGTAATTCTAGAGTGAATAAGGAGTGGAGGTCTGCACTGACTTCGTCAACCAGCTTGTTATCACAGCACATGAACAGAAAACACAAATCAACTTCTCCTTTAACAATAACAGAATTGATTATCATCAGTAATATCACCTTCAATTATCATCACTTTCAAATAATAAATCTTATCGTGCACTCTTACTATTTAATACTAGCTACCGATCGTGAAATAAGTGAAATAAGTATTGAGGTAGATATGTGTGAGTGCGCAGGAGTATATGTGTGTGTGTGTGTGTGTGTGTGTGTGTGTGTGCGCGCCTGAAGGGAGGCGGACCAAGGAGGCGGACGTGTCTCGTTACAGTCACATCACGCGAGGGTCGGCCGGAAGGAAGTCTGGAATATAATGGCGTTACACCGTTACCACTAGACTAGACAAAGAAAACTAGGTGGGGCAGGTTCGAACTCTCCCGCGCGCGGGTGTTTGAATCGGACTGTGTGCGTTAGTAGAAGAAGAGATAGACAAGTTCAACCAAAGATGCTCTGAAGATCGTGATTGAGAGATAGTATTTTCTGTATCACACAGACTTTACTCGACTCATATGATGAGTGTCGCAAGTCTGGGTTTTTAACCGACACAGAAAGTACTGGTCTCGATCGTGATGCAGAGCAGGACAGAAGTTATCCGCTGCAGACAGATAACTTATAATTCATTCAAGTATGTTTACTAATGAATTAAATAACAACATAACCCATATCGTCATAAACATTCAATAGCTTATTACACTCTAGTTACTAATGCCTGGCCAGAGCTATATGCCTCTTACTCTTTGACGAGTCCGGCGGTGCAGCGAGCTCGTCCTCGGCGTCCTTTTGCAGGAGAAGAGTCGTTGGTTAGCGGCTCTCTGCGGCTAACTTATTTTCTTGACAAGATGGTTAGTCTCCGACGATGTAACTTGATTCCAGCTCACGGCGGGGAATTCTTTCATTGACTCAGAAGAAGGATCTGTGTCCTTTCTTCTGCTTCGTGAAATGGGTAGGACTCGTTATCTACCAGGTTTCACCTCCTCGGACGTCCGGGCGCGAGGGCTGGTCCGTGGCTCTGGACCGAGTTGAATGGTGTCGGCGACACACAGCGAATAGCGGAGGGCGGCTGGAACAGCGGGGGAATCCCACGGACTTGAGGTTAGTTAATTAACTCAGAAACTTTTGACTACAAATAGAGTGTTCGCCACCTGGGACGGAGTCTAGATTTGGTTGCGGTTATCGATGCCACATCTGTTGGCGAGGAGTTCTCTGATCTTGGCGAGGGTCCAACACAGAAGAGACAAGGACCGGCCTGCTGGGTCGTCCCGACAGACCATAGGGGGGTCATATTAGCACACGCCCACGATTCCCCTGTTGGCGGTCCCCGGGGCTATAAAGCTGCACTCCAAACCCTCCATCAAGTCGCTTATTGGCCGTCAATGACGCGTAACACCCAGGCATATGTAAAAAGTTGCCTCATCTGCTTCCAATTTCAGCCGTCCCAGCCATTAAACTGAGCCCCGCTCCAAAATAGAGGGATCACATTCCCATGGTCACACCTCCAGATTGACTGGATTAGACCTGTCCCTTAAACAAATATCTCCTCACGGTCACCTGCGCATTCACGAAATGGGTTGAATGTCTTCCAGCACCCAACGACACGGCCACAACGACTGCAGTCCTGTTGCTGAACCATGTGTTCAGTCGCTGGGGACTACCCCTCTCCGTTGACTCGGATTGAGGTACCCATTTCATGTCAAGCGTGATGACTACAATGTTCGGGATCTTGGGTTGTGTACCGCAAACACATCCGCTTACACCCACAATTAACTGAAGGTAGACTAAGCGGAACCCAGATGCACGACACCGTCAAACAAGCCAAGCAAACCATCACCCACACCCTTGAACAATTAGAGAAATTTCTGGTCACGGAAGAAGACCTCAGTGGCAAAAGACAACCTAAACGATTCCTGGGTGGGTTGCTTGCTGCGGCCTCAGCCATGGGATCCCTTTTTTCCACTGGTCTCTCAGCTGCCAGTTCTATCAGCATTGGGGCGCTACAAAGACACATGGGTGAACTTGAGGAAGAAATGCCAGAAATCCAACAGAAACTCTTCCTCTAACAGGAACAGTTACAGGGAATAGGCAAAACCCTCCAGGGTACCATAGTCACCGTAAACCTCCACTCAATCATTCTCTCAAATATACTTTGCATGCCTTAGATACCCTCAGTCAGGAGTAGAGAGAGGACATAACATATGTGCGTATTGGACTTATAGGGACTTAATGCAGGACCTAGAGAAATAAGCTCTTCAATCAACAGTTTGAGCAGTGGAGTTGGAGGATTCATTCCCTTGATCTGGTGGATCTGGAACAGATCCGAAGAATCCACATACCACACACCAGTGCAAGTCCACCAAGTCACAGTCCTGGCAGCAGTTCATCTGCAGTGCCGTCTCTAAAACTTAGAAAAGGTAAAACTTCAAGGTTTGTTATTATAGAGATCTAAATATTATAGAGAAAAAACATATACTGACTAAAAGTCAGTAGGAAACAGAGTTCTGAAACACGAACACCAATATCAAAGGCACACCCACTCATTCATGCATCACACTCTCCATCATCCTTCTGATCATATCCCACCAAAAAAATAATCCCACCTAAACTTTTCTCCGATCCACTGGATTTTTTATCAGAGATATCACAAATCACAAACATCAAAAACAAACAAAAGCCCAACTGAAAGCAAATGAACAGCCAGAAGGTCAGAGAGGACATCAGGGAATGAGATGAGGGGATGAGGGATGAACAGAGTGGCTAACCAGTGTTTGTGAGCACAATTACAAATGCTTGGTACAACTTGATGAACACACATGACACTAACACCCTAGTAAACTAACACCACAGTGACACAATTCATAGCCCTCCTCACATACCAGGGATATCTAGCATATACCTCCATCATCTCTCCACCGACCAGCCACACGGAGAGATTGAGATCATTGGATGCATTCTAAGGTCCAGCAGCTTCTAGCTGAAGGGACCAAACTGGTGAAACTGGTGAAGTTCAGCCTCAAACCAGCTGGACTCACCCCCCTTTTTACTAGTCACCCGAACAGAATGTCATCCTACCAGGAACACCCCATTAGTTTGGTTGCCCTTGGGCTCCTCCTTAGTGGTTGGGTCATCACGGTGATTATTGCATATGTAATGTACCGACACATACAAACCCTGCAGACCAGACTGGATGCCATCCGTCTCATCCCACAAAGATTTGGACACCAGTCTAACCCTAACCCTAACCCTAACCCTAACCCAAAGGCCACGACCAGCATCCCAGCCTTCAGATCAAAGTGGGGATGTTGTGCCTAACTAACAGACTGTAGACGAAGAAGGCCTACAGGCACACCCAAACCTGGAATCCAGCTAAGGCCACGTGTCAATAACCAAGGGAGACAAAGAACTCAGCAGAGCATCCCCCCACCATGAGGTCCCAGTTGGGTAACTGACCAAATGGGCAACCCCCAACAGGTGCGGCGCCCGCCAAACAGCAGGACCCATAAAACATCCACGGCTCCCATTGGGCTAAATCCATCAGAATCAACACCAAATCGTGACGTCATCCAAAGTTATATTAACACAGAAACTCCTGAAACTCGTCCCTTCTGCGTTGGACCCTCGCCAAGATCAGAGAACTCCTTGCCACTAGAAGTGGCATCGATAACCGCAACCAAATCTAGACTCCGTCCCACTCTATTTGTAGTCAAATGTTTCTGAGTTTATTAACTAACCTCAAGTCCGCGGGATTCCCCTGCTGTTCCAGCCGCCCTCTGCTCTTCGCTATGGGTCACACCGACACCGTTCACTCGGTCCAGAGTCACGGACCAGCCCTCGCCCCCGGACATCCGAGGAGGTGAAACCTGGTAGATAACGAGTCCTACCCGTTTCACGAAGAAGACGAAAGGACACAGATCCTGCTTCTTCTGAGTCAACGAAAGAATTCCCCGCTGTGAGCTGGAATCAAGTTACATCGTCGGAGACTAACCATCTCATCGAGAAAATAAGTTAGCCAGAGAGAACCGCTAACCAACGACTCTTCTCCTGCAAAAGGACGCCGAGGACGAGCTCGCCGCACCGCTGGACTCGTCAAAGAGTAAGAGGCATATAGCTCTGGGCAGGCATTAGTAACTAGAGTGTAATAAGCTGTTGAATGTTTATGACGATATGGGTTGTGTTGTTATTTAATTCATTAGTAAACATACTTGAATGAATTATAAGTTATCCGTCTGCAGCGGATAACTTCTGTCCTGCTCTGCATCACGATTGAGACCAGTACTTTCTGTGTCGTTAAAAACCCAGACTTGCGACACTCATCATATGAGTCGAGTAAAGTCTGTGTGATACAGAAAATACTGTCTCTCAATCACAATCGTCAGAGCATCTTTGGTTGAACTTGTCTATCTCTTCTTCTACTAACGCACACAGTCCGATTCGAACACCCGCACGCGGGAGAGTTCGAACCTGCCCCACCTAGTTTTCTTTGTCTAGTCTAGTGGTAACGGTATGATGTCATTATATTCCACAGACTTCCTTCCGGCCGACCCTCGCGTGATGTGACTGTAACGAGACACGTCCGCCACCTTGGTCCGCCTCCCTTCAGGCGCGCAGACATAAAGACCGTCCTTCGCCTCACACACACACACACACACACACACACACACACACAACCGCAAATATACTCCTACACATACAGGCAGGCTCTGGGAGGTCAGGAGGTGCTTCCAGATGATTGGACAACTACAGCTAATGTGATCAGGGAGACAGGGAGGAGAGTACTTGGTGTGTCATCTGAAAGGAAAGTAGATAAGGAGACTTGGTGGTGGAATGAGGAGGTGCAGGAGTGTATACAGAAAAAGAGATTAGCTAAGAAGAAGTGGGACACTGAGAGGACTGAAGAGAGTAGACAGGAGTACAGGGAGATGCAGCGTAAGGTGAAAGTAGAGGTGGCAAAGGCCAAACAAGGGGCTTATGATGACTTGTATGTTAGGTTGGACAGTAAGCAGGGAGAGACTGATCTATACAGATTGGCAAGGCAGAGAGACAGAGATGGGAAGGACGTGCAGCAGGTTAGGGTGATTAAGGATAGAGATGGAAATGTATTGACAGGTGCCAGCAGTGTGATGGGAAGATGGAAAGAGTACTTTGAAGAGTTGATGAATGAGGAAAATGAGAGAGAACGAAGAGTAGAAGATGTGGCTTTGTTTCACCTATATACCCCACCTTAACGTGCAGTGGATCTATTTATACCTAACTGTTTTACAGGTCTTACCATCAGTAAGACCTACCATCATAAAGGCCTATAAGACAGTATGACCTATTAAAAAGTTAAGTATAAATAAATCCACTGGACCGGAACCCATTCCAAGGAGACTGGTCAGAAGTATATATATTTATGGTACAATAAATTTTTTAACATCTACACTTTATTCAAAATCTTTTTTATTCTATTTTTATATATGTATTTTATTTATCTTTTACATCATCATAAGTCAAAGCAAAGCTAAAGACACAATTATGCACAAACACACAGATACACACACACACACACACACACACACACACACACACACACACGTACAGCTCGATGGGATCACTCGTGTCACCAAGGAGTGCAGCTCAGGAAACGTGATCCCCTCAACTTCAGAGAAGTGAAAGAGCCAGATCCTATGATTGGCAGCAACTGACTCTAGTCAGAGTGGTCTTTAATATGATCTGTATGTCACAAACAATAGGACAGACAAGCTCTGCTTTGAAAACAGGGTAACTCATCTAACTGGTCCTGAACTCACAAAGAGCCAGACAGTCCAACTAGGGAGAGATTTTCAACAACCCACCAGTTTGAACAATAGGACAGCTATAAGCCTTAACGAGTCAACAAATTTTTAAAGGTTCTGAAATGTAACATTTTGATGCTTTAAAGAAGCACAGACAATGGACCGCTTTTTCAATATAAGACCGATCTCCACAAACCATCAAATGCTGTTTCTACTACTTCTGCCAAGCCTTTATAGGGGCCAGATATGTTTAAATTATTGTTATGGGGGCTATGATGACCCCTACGTACACAGATGTAAAGGTTTGTGCCCCATCTGCAATGACCCCACTTTTACCTAAAGAGGACATGATTGAAAAAGTCGACGTACTTGTCATGATCAGTTTAAATGTTGATGTGATTATATTTACGTCACTTTTTGACATGATTACATAATGTATTTTGTAATTGTTTAATTGTGTGTAATCGTGTGTAATCTTGGGCTAAAACTCAGTTCAAGAGCTTTGGCCAAGTCCACCATGTAACTAGATCTAATATCTTTTCTAGAACACATCCTTACTGGCATTGGAAGGCATGGTCATGTAAGACCCCTCATTGGATGCTCGAGGGAAAAATGCATATACTGTGTTCCTTCTTCAAAGTTTCAAAATTATTGTTAAAAAAATTCCTCAATGGCTTCAATTTATAGTTTTTTCCAGGACCTGACTGTCTTTTAAGATTTATAGGCCCTTACCGCCTTAGCAGTGTGTTTTTCTTCAAGACAGCAGTTACATCATCAATAAACACCACTGAAAAAAAAAAAATCCTTTTTTGAAAGTATGTCTATGACTGTTGACAAATAATTGAGCCCATTATTATGTTCAGCTGAGGCTTCCATGTCACAAAGGTCAGCTTGAAATTGGTTTAAACTCTGTTTCTGTCTCTGTATCTGACCGACCAGATATGCCTAGACACACAGTGCAGTTAGCAGTGTAGTGTACAGTCAGTTCCCCGGGTGTATGTACAGAATGGAGACATACTTTATCCAGAGCCTTTTCTAGGTTTTTGCTTTCCAAACTCAGATGCCTTTGTTTCTGAACATTGATACCCTGTTTTTAATTTCAAAAAGATACATAAAACCTTTTCACTGACTTTAGCATTTGTAGAAAAGTCTCTGACTTTGTCATTATCCATCTGGATGTTGCAAATAGTCAGCAGATTTTGAATGGGAGGAATAAACTGAGGGGTAAAAAGTCACTTCCTCAGTCTGTGAAAGTTTGCCTGGTAGAAGTCATCCTCCAGCAAGTCCTTATATTGGTTTTTTTTCTGGCTAGGATGAGTGATCAGAAATCCATGGCATTTGTTGCGCTGGTATTTACAGAGAGTATAGATGAGCATATGGAGTACAGCAGATTTTACAGCACTGATGAAAACTGAGTATCCTTACCTGTTGAATTTATTCTCAGGGCTCTCTTCTCCTGGAGAAGATGAAGGAGAGGAAGGAGGTGTCAGGACAAAGGGAATGTTAAGGGGATTGCAGTGAAGGCGAGGGAGAACCTCAAGAGGAAAGATTCTGGAACTTTTTGAATTCTTCGTCTGTATTGTCCGAGTTGGAGAAGCAGCTGGGTGTGTCCTGCTGAGAGATGGGTCTAGTGGGAGCTTCAAAAAAAAATTGTGGAAAATTGTGACAGACATCTCACTGATCAGTAAAGCTAGGGTAGACATTCCTGCATCTTGCTTCTAGTTCTCCATAAATTCTCCAGTTCTCCATATATATATATATAATGTGTGTATATATGTGTGTATATCTATGTGTATATGTATATGTATATCTATGTATATGTATATATATATATATATATATATATATATATCTATATATATATATATATATATATATATATATATATATATATCCTCTTCACCAGCAAAATCGCCACATTTTTGAAAAAAGGGGCTAGTAGGAGGTCATCTGTAAGGGGGATGGTTGAGAGGAGGGGCTTAAGGATGGCCAAGGGAGGAGTTAGGGAATTAGAGGGCCTATTCCATGATAATGTCAGTCAAACGACGCCGGCAATATGGCAAGACTTCCAGTGCTGACATAGCGCAATTTCACTACCTGAAAAAGTGTCAGAGAAGGGGCAGGACTTCAGCAATTAGACAAGTGCGCTTTAACCAAGCAACCTGTGGTTGTTTCTCAAACTTCGATGATGTGCAGATGATAAAGGAAACTTCGCTGACACTGGCATGTTTGCATAAAATAGTTTTATTACAAAGAAGACTAGCGTCGATTAGGCACCATGGTTTGCCTGGGAGACGACTCGGAGCCAGGATGAGTCTCTCCCCTAATCTCAGCTCAAAACTCACTTATATAGGTTGGTGTGTAGGCTCATGTTTATGAGGGCTTATCTTGTCTGTTTTTTTTCAGTTATTTGACCCCTCTCATAAAGCCAAAAAGGGTCATAAATTCCTTCACTTATCAGACCTTGGAATCTCTTTTAACCTAAACATTCCAGAATTAGGGAAAAGATAAACTTTGTCACTTATTAGACACTAAAAACCCAAACACACACTTTTGTAGTTAGATACTGTATATACACTTCTAAGGACCCTTATTGACATAGAACATTCTCAGCCTCTAGCAGCCTCTAACAGCCTCTAGCCCAAACCCTGATCAAATGCTTAGGCCCAACCCATACCCTAAACTGAACTTATTTCAACTGTGCTGCCACTTTGAGAGAGACGATGCTGGGAATCCCAGAATTCCTGTAATTTTGCTCTCCACAACAAATTACATTAGTTAGCAGTTGTTTGTTTCATTATTTGTGCCATCTTGTCCCTAAAGAACATATGTTTATGAGTACAAAGTGGTATCAGTTTAAATACTCAAAATACTTTAAAGCTGGTAAGATTTTTCTACAACATATTATTTTATTATGATCTTAATCACCAGCTAACTTCAGTCACTAGTTTAAGTTAAATGCTGACCTGTTAATGCAGTACTGAATGGTAAACATTTGATTTTCCCTGGTTCATGATTATTTTTGTTTGTAAAAAAAGAAATACTTGATAATGTGAAATACAGTCTTTATTTTTTGTATAAGATATTAGAAGTGCTTTCAACAGTAAACACCAAAAATTGAGAGACCTGCTTCTTCAGCATTTATTTATTCACTGTTACCTCTATGTCAAGATAGAGCCCACAAGCCACAGCAGCAAGGGCAGAATACCGACCTTAACCCTAAAGCTCTACTGCCCTTTAGGTTGATCCCACAGTGAAGGACAGCCAACATTTTCTTACTCCCAAGTTTCAAAATTCAAAGTGGTTCTCACAAAGACAGATGTACAAGTGCAAAAAACCAAACAACCAAAAACACACACACACACACAAATGCTATACCTCCCAAATTGTATGTGTTCTGTTACTGGTGTTTTTTTATTTGCAAGTTAAATGTGTTTCTTGGTGAAATTGTCCTTTGGTGCAACCTCCTGGCGTTTAATATTTCACAGGAACTATCAGTGAATCTGCCCTTGTTAATTGATGTCATCAGTATGAGTTCATTATTGTGTTTCATCAGAAGCAGGTCTGCTCTTCTGTCTTTTGACAATTCTTTTACTTAAGTTGTTCTTTGAAGGCATTGTTGGTATGTAAACTAAATTGTAAAGTATTTTTCTGTTAATGATGAGAATATTCTGTCCACATGTGAACTTAATGTTTATTTAGCACAAACATTTTGTAAAGAAAAAGCTGACTAGCATTTTTGCTAAGAAGTTCGATTTCTGCCTGGATGGCACACTGTTGCTATCTATCACTTCTAAAGGCACTGTATGTTTATTTCACAGTTTTACCCTACTTCAACTGGCTTCAGTAAATACAGTGAACATAAAACCTTTTTTCAGCGTGGTTGTTTAGACTAGGTGTTTAATCTGACTGTCAACCCTGCAAGGCGATGGAGGTTGAGATCAAGACAGTATGTTTGCTGATAACATATGAAACACTCCTGCATGCACCTCACATAACGCGCTTATACATGTTTGCCTCCAGGCATTAACAGCTCTTTAACATATTGACTATGCAAGGAGCATACAAACACACACACACACACACACACACACACACACACACACAAACACACACTCCTCGTTGTGTGTCATCAGCTATCTCTCTGAATTTCATTTCTCCTCTGCTTTCCTGGGCCTTTGTGTCCTTTACCTCCTTATCTTCTCTATCTTGCAGTAGTGTGCTGTCCTGGCTGTATGGTGATGTGAGCAACACTAATCCCACTGAGGAGGCAATTCTGCATTGATGCACCAGAGATGCTCACACTAACATTAAGTCAGTCTGACTTAATTTCTCATATAAATGAAGTCTCCAAATCTAACATATATAGGTCTAACTAACTAAATAACTATTTGGACAAATTTTGTAAACTTGTCTGACCACCACAGTGGTTTTGAAATGAAGCCATCAAAATGTGACTGAAGTGTAGACTTTTGGCTTTCAGTCATTAACTATTTAGGACTTACTAGACTTTTACTGCAGCCACCTTCTGTTTCTGCTTGTCGTGGGTCCCTCTGACCTCAGTGTGAAAAGTATGATCATTTCGATTAAGTTCAGATGACTGATTTGGACATTGAAGAGTATTCCATTAGCTTGCATTGGGAAGTTCCTGGATTGCTTTTCTAGTATTTTTTGGGTCATTATCCATTTTACTGTAAGGCATCATCTATCAGTTTTGCAGTATTTGGCAGAATGTGAGCAAAGAGTATAGCCCTATACACTTCAGAAGTTGTTCTGCTGTTTCTTTTAACAGTTACATCATCAATAAACATCAGTTTAGAACAAACACGAATGGAAAAATGAAGACTTGGCGACAAATTAAAGTGATACACTTGGTGTGATGTATGGCACTCATGTCTTCTCCATTTCGGCATTAGTGAATCTGTGATCAGCCTTTGGAATTATGTTTTTTGTTCATAGCATTTCTGATGCTATTACACACCTCTTTTGTCTTTAGCATAATAAAAAAGGAAATAAACAATTTGCCCAAATATTTTACATTAGAAACTATTACTACTATTCAGTGGTTAATTCCGGTAATGTCACCACTGAAAATTAAAAACAGATGAGGCAGATGGGAACTAATTTTTCTAAAGGAGCCAATAATTGTGTCAAGAGTACATTTATGTCTATCTTTTATTTCCCTATATAAAAGAAGCTATTTTATTGTTGTGTGGTAACCTTGAACATTTTATTAGATTATATTTTATAAATATTTGCATTTATTTTAGATAATATTCTAAATTTTGTACTTAGAATTAAGGGTTGCTAGTTATTTCAACCAGGTCTTATAAGGGATTTGCAGGGCTAGATTGTGTACAGGAATTCACTTTTTGAAAAGTGAAATTTATACCCTTAAAAGTTCCAAACCAGTTTAGTGGTTCTATTGTCTGATGGATGGTAGATATTGGGTCAGAAGTAAATAAAAGAATAAAAACCATCTGGATGAAGAGAGATTTAGTATTCTGAACTGCATCTGAGAATTACTTTACTTAAACTGGAAGATTGGTACTTATGGAAGCCAAATGCTTTCTACACATTTAAAGACACCTCCAGTTCTGGTGTCTTGTGGATGCTACAGAGAAAATAATATTGAGAAGGCAACAAATATTAGAGAAGAACTGTCAGAATTTCAAAACTTAAGTTCCTATGACCTAATCCAGTTTGGGCCTGAACCTTAACTGTTTCAAACCATTCAGCCAATTCTTTTGCTAGAATTTTATAGTCTGCATTGAAAAGAGATATAAGAGATATAAAGAACTGCAGTCAGAATGGTAAAGATTACCTGGTTTTAACTGTAAGGTTATTGAGGCCTCAGTGAGTATCGATACTCTCTGGTCCAAGTAACCACTTAACATTTTTACAAGGAGGGGAGTTTAATTTATATTATTTCTTATAAAACTCTATTGGATAGCTGTCTGGACCAGAGGTTTTTCAACTTCACTTTAGTTTAATTGAGTCTGCAGTTTCATTTGGTTTCAAAGGTCAACCAGTTTTACTCACCTGAGTAGGAGTTACTGTATGGATGGAAATTATAGTTTTTTACAGAAACTTTATCATGTCTGTAATTATGAGGCATATGGCTAAGTCAGTAGAAGAATTTGAAGGTTTCATTAACGATAGATCTGGATAAAGAGTTCACTTGAGCTCGTTCTTATTCATTTAATTTGCTGGAATGGCAATTGGCACTCAAATAGTCCTGACAAAAGGCATCCTGCCTTCTAACCAAGCTCATGAAAACAATTGCCCGATTGTGGAAGAAACTTTTCAGTCTCTTGTGTTTTAATTCATCTGAAAGTTTTGTTTTTCTTTATCTAATTCAGCAGGTGAAGACATCGGTAGCTTGTTCTTCTTCCTCTTTTTCTTTCGGCTTTTCCCTTTAGGGGTCGCCACAGCGAATCAGTGTCCTCCATCTAACCCTGTCTTCTGCGTCCTCTTCTCTCACACCAACTACCTTCATGTCCACTTTCACTACATCCATAAACCTCCTCTTTGGTCTTGCTCTAGGCCTCCTGCCTGGCAGTTCAAAACTCAGTATCCTTCTACCAATATATTCACTATCTCTTCTCAGGACATGTCCAAACCATCTCAGTCTGGCCTCTCTGACTTTATCTCCAAAACCTCTAACATGTGCTGTCCCTCTGATGTACTCATTCCTGATCCTATCCATCCTGGTCACTCAACATCTTCATCTTTGCTACCTCCAACTCTGCCTCCTGTCTTTTCCTCAGTGGACATCAATAGCTTGTTATGCAATTCTATTACACTTTCCAAAAGTGATTCCTGTTTTCATTTTTTCAAATTTTTATTCCTTGCAGAGTAAGATATAGTTTTTCCAAATGATTTCACAAAATCTTTCATCATTTAAGAGTTTGCAATTAAATTTTGTCCAAGTGTGAACAAGAGGTAAAGCGTTATCAGATATCACTATATTGAGTATCCTGTGCTATTGTGAGCAGAGAAAAAAATTGTCAACAAAAAAAAACAGATCCATAAAACATTTTCAAAAACTGATGAAGAGTATAAAGAACAGTTTTCTATTAGGATTAAGAGAAAACTATGGGTTCATACTTCCTATTTGGTTCATAAATGATGAGATTGCTTTGGCCATTTTAGAGGGAGGATCCCAACAAGTTGATGATACTGTATAATCAGAATATTTAATGAATAATGAATTTTCACACTCATGAAACTGCTATGATGCCTCTAGTCTATGGTGCTCAGAAGAAACTCAATGAGGGAAGTTTGCAACAGTTTATGCAGATTGCGGAAAAACACAAAAAAAGACATTAAAAGATCTTTGGCCTGATGGAGCAATCTGGAGTTGTGGTTTCAGTCCACACCATGCGCTGAACACCTAGAGGGGCTTCATGGGCTATGGCCAAGGAGGATACCACTATTGAAAGAAAGGCACAAAACGGCAAGACTAATATTTGCAGAAACCTGTCATAGATAAGCCATAACCTTTCTGGTGTAATTTCCTATGGACAGATGAAAATCAAAGTAGAGCTCTCTGGCAATGTAGTGCATCCATTTGTTTTTAGGCAGTGAAATGAACCCATAGGAAAATAAATCACCTCACCAACACCCCACCTGCCCCTGGTACTGGAGTTAATGCATATATCAAAGGAATGATGAAATCAGGAGATTACCAAGTCATTTAAGAGCAAAATGTGTTATACATTGTCTGAAAACTAGGTTTGAGGTGAAGGTCATATGTCTTTCAGTTGAATAATGACCCAGAGCACACATCCAGCAGCACAAAAGAATGGTTGAAAAGGAAATGATGGACTATTTTAAAGTGAGTGGTAATGAGTCTGGACCTAAAATCCCATGGAAAACCTTTGGAGAGATCTGAAATCTGCCATTGCAAAAAAGACTCCTTCAAACTTAAAAGTGCTGAAATGCATAGCAATGGAAGAGTGGCAGAAACTACCAGCAAAAAGGGTCAAGAAGCTTCTAGATTGCAACAAGAAAGGTTTAAAGGCTGTCATTGTTGCCAAAGGTTCTGCACCTAAGTATTAGTTGTAATAATTGTGTCGGAACTACATTTTGTATTTGTATTAATTCATTATTATGTAAGTTTCTTTTCTTTTGTTCATTTTGGACATTTTATTAAAAATATTTGCAATATTCAAAAATAATGTAGCCGCAAGGGGACACAAGCCAGTGTCTTATTGTGCCGGTCCCAAGCCCGGATAAATACAGAGGGTTGTTTAAGGAAGGGCATCCGATGTAAAAATTTTTGTCAAATCAAACATGCGAATCAAATTTATGAATCCCATACCGAATCGGTCGAGGCCCGGGTTAACAACGACCGCCATCGGTGCTGTTCACCTACAGGGTGCCGGTGGAAATTGGACTACTGTCGGTAGAAGAAGGAGAGGAGGAAGGTGTGTTTGTAGGAAGAGAGAGAAGAGGAAGGCCAAGAGGCTAGGACTGAGAGTAGGGACTTTGAATGTTGGAACCATGACAGGAAACGGTAGAGAGTTAGTTGACATGATGCAGAGGAGGAAGGTAGACATACTGTGTGTCCAGGAGACCAGGTGGAAAGGTAGCAAGGCTAGAAGTTTGGGAGCAGGGTTCAAGTTGTTCTACCATGGTGTAGATAGGAAGAGAAACGGAGTAGGAGTTATCTTGAAGGAGGAGCTTGTTAGGAATGTCCTGGAGGTAAAAAGAGTGTTGGATAGAGTGATGAGTCTGAAGCTAGAAATCAAAGGTGTAATGTTCAATGTGGTTAGTGGGTATGCTCCACACATAGGCTGTGAGCTGGAGGAGAAGGAGAAATTCTGGTCGGACCTTGATGAAGCCATACAGAGCATCCCTAGAGATGAGAGAGTTGTCATTGGTGCAGACTTCAATGGACATGTTGGTGCAGGAAACAGAGGCGATGAGGAAGTGATGGGCAGATTCGGTATCCAGGAGAGGACAGATGGTGGTTGATTTTGCAAAAAGGATGGAAATGGCTGTAGTGAATACTTTCTTCCAGAAGAGGCAGGAGCACAGGGTGACGTATAAGAGTGGAGGTAGGAGCACACAGATAGACTACATCTTGTGTAGATGGTGTAATCTGAAGGAGATCAATGACTGCAAAGTAGTGGTTGGTGAGAGTGTAGCCAGACAGCATAGAATGCTGGTGTGTAGGATGACCTTGTTGGTGAGGAAGACAAAGAGGACAAAGGCAGAGCAGAGGACGAAATGGTGGAAGCTAAAAAAGGAAGAGTGTTGCATGACTTTTAGGAAGGAGTTGAGGCAGGCTCTGGGAGGTCATGAGGTGCTTCCAGATGACTGGAGAACTACAGCTAATGTGATCAGGGAGACAGGGAGGAGAGTACTTGGTGTGTCATCTGGAAGGAAAGTAGATAAGGAGACTTGGTGGTGGAATGAGGAGGTGCAGGAGTGTATACAGAAAAAGAGATTAGCTAAGAAGAAGTGGGACACTCAGAGGACTGAAGAGAGTAGACAGGAGTACAGGGAAATGCAGCGTAAGGTGAAAGTAGAGGTGGCAAAGACCAAACAAGGGGCTTATGATGACTTGTATGTTAGGTTGGACAGTAAGCAGGGAGAGACTGATCTATACAGATTGGCAAGGCAGAGAGACAGAGATGGGAAGGACGTGCAGCAGGTTAGGGTGATTAAGGATAGAGATGGAAATGTATTGACAGGTGCCAGCAGTGTGATGGGAAGATGGAAAGAGTACTTTGGAGAGTTGATGAATGAGGAAAATGAGAGAGAACGAAGAGTAGAAGATGTGGCTTTTGTGGATCAGGAAATAGCAAAGATTAGTAAAGATGAAGTGAGGAAGGCACTGAAGAGGATGAAGAGTTGAAAGGCACTTGGTCCTGATGATATACCTGTGGAGGTATGGAAGTGTCTAGGAGAGGCAGCAGTAGAGTTTCTGACTGGGTTGTTTAACAGGATCTTAGATAGTGAGAAGATGCCTGAGGAATGGAGGAGAAGTGTGCTGGTGCCCATTTTTAAGAACAAGGGAGATGTGCAGAACTGTGGCAACTACAGAGGAATAAAGCTGATGAGCCATACAATGAAGCTATGGGAAAGAGTAGTTGAAGCTAGACTAAGGGCAAAAGTGAGCATTTGTGAGCAGCAGTATGGCTTCATGCCAAAAAAGAGTACCACAGATGCAGTATTTGCTTTGAGGATGTTGATAGAGAAGTACAGGGAAGGTCAGAGGGAGCTGCATTGTGTCTTTGTAGATCTGGAGAAAGCGTATGACAGGGTGCCCAGAGAGGAACTGTGGTACTGTATGAGGAAGTCTGGAGTGACAGAGAAGTATGTTAGAGTGGTGCAGGACATGTATGTGGACTGTAAGACAGTGGTTAGGTGTGCTGTAGGTGTGACAGAGGAGTTCAAGGTGGAGGTGGGACTGCATCAGGGATCAGCTCTAAGCCCCTTCTTGTTTGCTATGGTGATGGACAGACTGACAGATGAGGTTAGACAGGAATCTCCATGGACTATGATGTTTGCAGATGACATTGTGATATGTAGTGAGAGCAGGGAACAGGTGGAGGAGAAGCTTGAGAGGTGGAGATTTGCCCTGGAAAGGAGAGGAATGAAGGTTAGCCGCAGCAAGACAGAGTACATGTGTGTGAATGAGAGGGACCCAAGTGGAAGAGTGAGGTTACAGGGAAAAGAGATAAAGAAGGTGGAGGATTTTAAGTACTTAGGGTCAACAGTCCAGGGCAATGGAGAGTGTGGAAAAGAGGTGAAGAAGCGTGTGCAGCCAGGCTGGAACGGGTGGAGAAAAGTGTCAGTGTGATGTTTGATAGAAGGGTTTCAGCTAAAATGAAAGGAAAGGTGTACAAAACTGTGGTGAGACCAGCGATGCTGTTTGGTCTAGAGACAGTGCCACTGAGGAAAAGACAGGAGGCAGAGCTGGAGGTAGCAGAGATGAAGATGTTGAGGTTCTCTCTGGGAGTGACCAGGATGGATAGGATCAGGAATGAGTACATCAGAGGGACAGCACATGTTAGAGGTTTTGGAGATGAGAGGCCAGACTGAGATGGTTTGGACATGTCCTGAGAAGAGATAGTGAATATATTGGTAGAAGGATACTGAGTTTTGAACTGCCAGGCAGGAGGCCTAGAGCAAGACCAAAGAGGAGGTTTATGGATGTAGTGAAAGTGGACATGAAGGTAGTTGGTGTGAGAGAAGAGGACGCAGAAGACAGGGTTAGATGGAGGACACTGATTCGCTGTGGCGACCCCTAAAGGGAAAAGCCGAAAGAAAAAGAAGAAGAAGAACAAGCTACCGATGTCTTCACCTGCTGAATTAGATAAAGAAAAACAAAACTTTCAGATGAATTAAAACACAAGAGACTGAAAAGTTACTTCCACAATCGGGCAATTGTTTTCATGAGCTTGGTTAGAAGGCAGGATGCCTTTTGTCAGGACTATTTGAGTGCCAATTGCCATTCCAGCAAATTAAATGAATAAGAACGAGCTCAAGTGAACTCTTTATCCAGATCTATCGTTAATGAAACCTTCAAATTCTTCTACTGACTTAGCCATATGCCTCATAATTACAGACATGATAAAGTTTCTGTAAAAAACTATAATTTCCATCCATACAGTAACTCCTACTCAGGTGAGTAAAACTGGTTGACCTTTGAAACCAAATGAAACTGCAGACTCAATTAAACTAAAGTGAAGTTGAAAAACCTCTGGTCCAGACAGCTATCCAATAGAGTTTTATAAGAAATAATATAAATTAAACTCCCCTCCTTGTAAAAATGTTAAGTGGTTACTTGGACCAGAGAGTATCGATACTCACTGAGGCCTCAATAACCTTACAGTTAAAACCAGGTAATCTTTACCATTCTGACTGCAGTTCTTTATATCTCTTATATCTCTTTTCAATGCAGACTATAAAATTCTAGCAAAAGAATTGGCTGAATGGTTTGAAACAGTTAAGGTTCAGGCCCAAACTGGATTAGGTCATAGGAACTTAAGTTTTGAAATTCTGACAGTTCTTCTCTAATATTTGTTGCCTTCTCAATATTATTTTCTCTGTAGCATCCACAAGACACCAGAACTGGAGGTGTCTTTAAATGTGTAGAAAGCATTTGGCTTCCATAAGTACCAATCTTCCAGTTTAAGTAAAGTAATTCTCAGATGCAGTTCAGAATACTAAATCTCTCTTCATCCAGATGGTTTTTATTCTTTTATTTACTTCTGACCCAATATCTACCATCCATCAGACAATAGAACCACTAAACTGGTTTGGAACTTTTAAGGGTATAAATTTCACTTTTCAAAAAGTGAATTCCTGTACACAATCTAGCCCTGCAAATCCCTTATAAGACCTGGTTGAAATAACTAGCAACCCTTAATTCTAAGTACAAAATTTAGAATATTATCTAAAATAAATGCAAATATTTATAAAATATAATCTAATAAAATGTTCAAGGTTACCACACAACAATAAAATAGCTTCTTTTATATAGGGAAATAAAAGATAGACATAAATGTACTCTTGACACAATTATTGGCTCCTTTAGAAAAATTAGTTCCCATCTGCCTCATCTGTTTTTAATTTTCAGTGGTGACATTACCGGAATTAACCACTGAATAGTAGTAATAGTTTCTAATGTAAAATATTTGGGCAAATTGTTTATTTCCTTTTTTATTATGCTAAAGACAAAAGAGGTGTGTAATAGCATCAGAAATGCTATGAACAAAAAACATAATTCCAAAGGCTGATCACAGATTCACTAATGCCGAAATGGAGAAGACATGAGTGCCATACATCACACCAAGTGTATCACTTTAATTTGTCGCCAAGTCTTCATTTTTCCATTCGTGTTTGTTCTAAACTGATGTTTATTGATGATGTAACTGTTAAAAGAAACAGCAGAACAACTTCTGAAGTGTATAGGGCTATACTCTTTGCTCACATTCTGGTGTGAGAGAAGAGGACGCAGAAGACAGGGTTAGATGGAGGACACTGATTCGCTGTGGCAACCCCTAAAGGGAAAAGCCGAAAGAAAAAGAAGAAGAATTTGCAATATTCAAAATTGGTTATTTTGTAATTATTACTGAAGTTATTATACATTCTGTACTCGAGGGTCAACTATGACATTAATTTGGCTAAAAAAATGATGTTTTAAAATGGTTGTACCTTGCTTTGCTACTAAAATTAGAGTGAAAGGTTTGGCCAACCCGTGACAGCTTTAACCTATGATAACCCTTTGTAGTCAGAGGTAAACATTAATGTATAGGGTGAGGTAACAGTGCATTGTTGAAGAAAGGTGAAGAGAGAAAAAAAAACCTGTGCTACCTAGAATCCAAAAGCTGAAAGGAAAAATCTCTCAGAACAAAGAATGAATAACACATTTGGAATGAACCTGGAGAAGAGCAAAGAGAGTTTTTAACCTCATCGAACCCGAGTGCATTTTTAAGCAGAGCAGCACTGATGTCTGGTCTCTCAAATCTGAGCCACAGTACATAGGTTTGTGTTGCCTGGTTTATTAAAACTTTTTCCTGGAGACATAAGAATTTGACAGTGAAAGCCATCAGTTTCACCAAACTGACATCTCCAGGTCTGGAGCTAAGAGAGTGGTGGGCTTTAGATCTCCAGAAGGGTTGTGGACAAACTTTTGGGTCCTGAGACTTCTCACTTAAATCAAAAATTAGAATGCCTGGATCTGTTATTCATCAACCTGCTCCAGTACTACTATGATTTGAGATTGTAGAGATTTAACAACAGGTTCAGTCTCAGTGAGTGCCAAAATGTAACCGGAACAGTCCGGAAGACAAAAAAACTTTGCGAGAGAACTGCTCATGGGATGCTAGAAAGGCAAATTAAAACCCTTGTTTGAGAGCGAAAGTCCCTCAGGAGGATTTAGCAGTCTCTGGATTGGTGGTGCATTGTTCTACTGTGACGTAACACATGAACAAATATGATCTTCATGGAAGAGTCATCAGAACAAAAACGTTTCTTTGTCCTTACCACAAAATTCAGTGTCAGAAGTTTGCAAAGGAACATCTACACAAGCCTGACACATTTTGGAAACAATTCCTGATGACTGAAGTTGAAACAGAATGTTTTGGCTGTATTGAGCAAAGGAATGTATGAAAAGTTTTTCATGAAGCAGAATTTCATGAAGAGAATTCTTCTCCATCTGTTGAGCCTGGGGGGAAGGGGTTGATCATGTTTTGGGCTTGGAACTGGTAGATGGAAGGGTGGATTCAATTAAATACAAGAAAGCCCAAGAATCTTACGGAGCTAGAAGCCTTTTTAAAGGAAGAATTAGCAAAAATCCCCTATAAGCTTTAGGTGGTAGTGCAACATTCCAGCTAGGATGGAAGCCAGCAGGATTGAGACATGGAGTGTGGTGGTGAAATGAGCAGCACAGTCATGCAGTGTTGGTTTTTAGAGATCTGAGTTTTACATATGGTCATAAGCGAATTCACAAAAAAAGTCAGTCCTTCAAATAACAAAGGCAGTCTTGCAGGTATGGCAGCTTCCAGCAGATCGCAACAGCTGCCAAGCCCTGACCCCCCCTTTCTCACATCATCTACCAAACTTTCAGAGGGTATGTTGCTACTTAGCCTTTGTAAGTAGCCTTAGCCTTGCTGGTAAGTAGTGTTTCATTCACATCATTTAGCAAACTGTCAGAGGGCAAGTTGCTACTTAGCCTTTGTAAGTAGCCTTAGCCTTGCTGGCTATCACACTTGTTCATGATCTTTGATCTCAGGTCAGTTGTTCTTCTGTTAAGGGATTCGTAAGGGCTTGCTGTAGTAATCTCAGGGTTTGGAGGTGATGATGGTATATCCCCCTCTGACCTGATGTCCTGGCTCCCTTTGCCATAGCATGTTGTTGTACCATATCATCTCTGGCTGTGATAGCAGCTACCTTTTGCAGATGTTGGAACACTGGGCTAGAAGTTGTTTCTTAGTCAGCCTTGGTGTTGGATTCTGAAGCATTCATATATCCCATATCCTCTGCATATAGCCCCTCTCATTAGGGTTACTAGTATATTAGCAATCCAGCAGCTGTTTTCGTCCATCAATGTCTTGTTCCAGTAGACCTTTTCTCATCATGTTGCCCTGGTTCCCTATCACCTGACACTGACCTTGTTGGCATCCGAACCGGTATGACTCTTAAATTTTTAGTTTCACTCATCCTTGAGGTAAGTAGGGTTCAGACTGGATAAGTGTGACCCGCCCTGACCAGGAATCAAATGCTGTGCGAATCTTCTGCGCCAAAATCAATGGTTGTCCCCTATGGGACCATGAGAGCAATAATTCCTGTGAACCCATCATAATGGAAGCTAAGTGTACTTGTGTTTTCACCAGGAGAGGAAGCTGCAAAGACGCAAGAATTGACTTTAGATAGACAGTCACTAACCTGTTAGTAGCTGAGGAGACACTGATTTTCTATTTTCTGTTTTCATACCAACATTTTAGTTGGAAATAGGAAATGGATTTTCCACAAAGTGCTTCTTGTTTTGGGTTTTAATCAATCACAAGAAAGTAAAATCCTAAACTAAGCCATTACACTAAATGTCTACATGGATTTCAGTCAAGTTTTCTGTCATCCTTCTCACATGCATCTGTTGGAACAAGTATGCTCCTATTTTAATAAGTCCAGCTACACAAGCTGCATAACAGCTTGCTTTTTACTCAGCTTATTTTTATGCTTTAAGACTATTTTCTCAGGTATTACACATGTATCTACAGTGACAGTGACAGTCATTAAAGAACTACATTGTATTTTCCTTCAGTCATTTGCAGTGTCCCACTCACTTGTGGTATGACTATTCCGTCATTGTATTAGATGCTCCACTTTTCCGACAAGCCAAAAAAGCCCTTATGTCTCCCCAGATACTCATAGGTAAAATTAATAATCAAATTTGTACAATTTCAAACATTTTTCATAATAAACTAAATTTATAATGCCTGATATTTTTGAAATAGTGCAGCACATTCTCCTCCCCAAAACCAGCCTTCTTGATTTTTTTGTTTCTGTCTGATCATAACAGAAATCATTGGCCTGGTTATGGACCAGAGAGAAGCCTATGAAAAAATGGATTTAGTACAAAAATCTCAATCTAAATGAACCTGAACACCTAGATTATATATATTCCACAATATATCTATATATGGGGCTGAGTCAAAATAAACTACAATATGTATGTTCATGTATGTTCATGGTATATTCATGGTGTGTGTGTGTGTGTGTGTGGGGGGGGGCTATACTGTAGTTTCTCAAAGTCTAATGACAACATTTCAAAAAGTTTTGCTTCGTATGACATCTTTCCATGTAGGATTGCTATGTGGTTAAGGCTTCGCAAATAAACTATAGTTATGGTATTTTTAAAATCAAGGAAAAAGTGTGGTGAGGGTTAACTAAAAGATAGATGTTAATTTTAAGTTTGTGACAGGATCCAGTGTGAGAAAAATTATCAGTACCATTGTGTTACTTGAAAGAATGTTCTTATACTGTGAGAAAAGGAACATTGTGTGCCAAGGCAATCCTTTTTTTCTGAGTTTAGCCTTAGCCACAAGCGTGTCTGTGTAGCCATTCCCAGCTTTATCTTACCCATGTTATAAAATATGTCACATGTTATAAAAGCTTATGTTCTAGACTTAAAGCTCAAAAAACTCTGTACTGCTGTGCTGACTTTTCTCCTTGCTGCAAGATATTAAACTTACAAAGTCTGACTCCGGTGACTCTGTGTCTTTTGATACTAGAGCAGGAACTAGGTGGGGGGAGTGGATAATCAGAAAAGCCTCAAGCCCCAAAGCTAATAGCAAATTCGAAGACTCACAGATCTTGCCAATGATCCAAGTACCGTACCCCATGGCTGTAGATAGTGGTCAAGAACCTACCATGTATGTGTATAGGCCATGGACAGCAGAGGATGTCAGAAAGGCAACTGAGGGAATAACACACCCAAAAATAAAAATGACTGCATTCGAGGAAGGGATTAGAGGACTATACGACAGCTATAGTCTAAATTGTGGGGAATTAGAGAGAGCCATACGTCAAATAATGGGGCCAGATTGGTGAGTAATTAGTGGGAACTGGTAACGGCAACAATGGCTAACCTCTAGACTACAACACTACAGCATTAAATGAAAGGCTGACGGCACTTGTGCATAAAACAGCTGCTAGGTACCAAATGACAGCAAATTGGACAGAAATAAATTGCTGCATTCAAAAGGATGAGGAGGTCATTGATCACTACTACCATAGACTCAAAGAAACATTTGGGAACCACAGTGGAGTGGATCCACCATGCAACATGAATAATGACTCACCTTATGAGCAGCAATTCAAAAATGCATTCCTCAAAGGGTGCCTACCACAAATTAGCAGTTTCGTAGCTAAACACATGGTTGACCACTGAACTGCAAGGCTGACCAACACATTGAACTAAGTTAGACATGCTGAACATTTCAAAAATAAGAAAAAGGATAAAAAAGGAAAAACATTCGTCCTAGATGACGAAAGTCTAACTATATCTGTTTTTGAGGGAAGTAACAGAGTTAGAGGTAGATATAGAGGAAGAGGAAGAGGCAAAGGTAGACAAAGACGAAATGGTGATGCTTGTCATGTATGTGGAAGGACAGGTCATTGGGCCAGGGATTGCAGAGAGAGAATAAACAAAATATACCATGATGAGGAAGAAACAGCATGACTAGGAAGAAATGAGAGAGAACAAAATGACAATAGAGGAGAAATTAAAGAAGAAAAGGGAAGTGAAGAAGAGGCACTAAATTTGAGTGAAGTAGAATTGATGCTACAAAACAAAGAAAGACCCGAGGTGACATTATTAGAGGAATTAAGATAACATTGCTATGTGACTCTGGGGCATCCAGACCAGTAATTCACCCTGACGAGATCCCCCATTTAAACCTTCAAATGATTATGTTTTTGTAAAAGCTGCAAATGGCAAGGTTCATAAAGAAAACATATCACAGCCTGTGACCATCAGTGACCCTAAGACAGGGCCAGCTTGTTTTGTCTAGAGTATGCCCATGCAATCTACTAGGGAGAGACATGATGCAAAGCTTAAACATAGCAGTGGTTCCAACTGAATAAGGACTAAAAGCCCAGAAAGTAACCCAGACTTTTTTTCTAGAGGGACAAGGAGCAGTTAGGTACTGGTATAGTCTAGACCTAACTACAACAGGACCAGGCTCTGTAACCAAACCATTGATAGAAAAAGCCAAATAAAAGGTACCCCCCAGTGCAGCCTTAATGAAATCAGATGACCTACATTGTACTATGTACTACAAACACACCTCAGGAGTTGATTCAGAATATGAGAAGGGATGCTTTAAGACTAAGCAAACTACAATACATTGACAACATCTGATCTGGGATAAAAAGGGAAGCTGTGTAGCTAGTTTTTCTTTCCCCACTGAAAAAAAAAAAAAAGATTTTTTAAGACACCTCATATTTTAATGTCAAAAGATATGGACAGCACATGGAAGGATGTAGAAACATTTGTAACTACATGCACAGAAACCTCTGATTGGAGATTGAGAGATAATGGAGTAGAATATAGCCCAAATTTGGAGGCTTATTCATGCCCATTAAGATAGAAAACTCATGCAAAACCGGCTGTTCATCTCTAGGGCAGAAAAAAGGACTATTACTGACAAACCCTAGTATTTACTGAAGCACATGAAAGGGAATTCCACAATATTTATGGTCTGCGGGGACTGCAGATGTAGGACTGATTAAAGGTGTGAACCCTTTCCAAATTACACCAAAATCCTCATTCAGGCCACACTAGAGACAGCATCTGTTAAAACCTGCAGCAGAAGAAGGAATAAAGCTCATAATTCATGACCTATTAAAAGCAGGAGTAATCATTGAATGTCCTGACTCACCCTGTAACACTCCACTTTTTCTATTGAAAAAGACTCCACCATCAACAGGATGGAGGATGGTCCAAGACTTGCAAGCAGTAAACAAAGCTGTAGAGCCACGTGCCCCTACCATTCCTGATCCCCATACCTTGCTTAATGATCTTAAGCCAGAAAATAAGTTTTTCTCAGTAGTAGATATTAGTAATGCCTTCTTCTCAATACTCGAAGGGTAGCCAGGTTCTCCTATATGTAGATGATATCTTATTAGCAACAGAGACAGAACTGGATTGCAAAACAGATGCATTAGCACTGCTAAAGTTCCTCTCACAACAGGGACACAAAGTGAGCAGGAACAAATTGCAATTATGGCAAACCACGGTCAAATATCTAGGATACAATCTCTTGCAGGAAGGGAAACACCTAGATGAAAATAGGAAGTCAGTTATCCTCCAAGCTCCTAAGCCTAGAACTAAAAAACAAATGATGTCATTCCTAGGAATGACAAATCTCTGTAGGAGCTGGATATCAAACTATGCTGCAGTAACAGCACCACTAACTGCACTAATTTATAAGACACCACTGTCAGCCTCTGATCCACTCACATGGACTGCAGTAGCTGGAGAAGCATTTGTAAAGATAAAACAACTATTAGTCAGTTCTGCGGTACTGGGGCTACCTGACTACTCAAAATGTTCACTCAGACTGTAGACAGTAAAAATGGCTATATGACCTCAGTATTGACACAAGATCATGGAGGAAAGAACAGGCCTCTAGCCTATTATTCCTCACGATTAGATCCTGTGGCACGAGCCCTACCACCATGTGTACAAGCAGTGGTAGCAGCTTCAATGGCTATACAGTCCTTGGCATCCATAGTGTTGTTTCACTCACTAACCCTAAAAGTCCCACATGCAGTCTCAGTGATCTTATTGCAAAACAAGATTTCATACCTCTCACCATCCAGACATCTCTCATGCATGACAGTATTACTTTCCCAACCGTATCTAACCACTGAACTTTGTACCACCTGAAATCCATCCACACTAATGCCTATAGAAACTGATGGAGAACCACGACTGTCTCGATGAAATTAATGAAAACGAGTTACCAGGATCCAATCTAAAAGATACCCCCTACCCCAATAGCAACCTAACCTTATTTGTGGATGGTTTTGCAGTAGTCCCCCATACTAAAATCCTACTAGCCAAACCACTACCAAAACACTATTCAGCTCAAGCAGCTGAGCTAGTGGCCCTAACAGAAGCATGCAAACTAGCTAAGGACAGAGTAGCTACTATCTATACAGATAGCCAATATGCCTTCTCAACCATACATGTTTTTGCCCACCAATGGAAAAACAGAGGCATGGTGACATCCACAGGGAAAGATGTAAACCACAAAAACCTAATTCTCTCCTTGCTAGAGACAATCCAACTCCCTAAGAAGGTAGCTGTCTGCAAATATGCTGCACATACCAAAAAAGATGATCCCTTCTCACAAGGGAACGCAAAAGCAGATGCCGCAGCAAAGGAAATAGCAACTACTGAGATAATGTCTCTTGACAAAACAACTACATATGTAGATCAGGAAGTTCTAAAAGATATGCAAAATGTTTCCCCACAAGCTGAGAAACAAAAGTGGCTAAACAAAGGGGCCAAGCAAGAAAACGGAGTATACATGTGACCAGATGGCAAGCCGATCCTGCCAAATAACCTTTTTAGATATGCTGTTATATTGAGCCATGGAACAAGTCATGTCTCAAGAGGAGGGATGGTAGCAATCACACAAAGGGCATTTACAGCATACGGCTTCACAAAATACTCAAAAACTTTTTACCTAGCCTGCCCAATTTGTGCTAAAAATAACGTACAGGGGAATATGAGACCTAAGAGAGGGCAATTCCCAAAACCATTTCCATTTCATCATATATTTATGGATTTTATTGAACTAAACAAATGTGAGGGAAAGAAATATAGTTTAGTAATTATAGACATGTTCACCAAATGGCTAGAAGTATTCCCAAGCGCCAGTCCAGATGCAATAACAGTAGTAAAAGTGCAAGTTAAAGAAATTATACCAAGATTTGGTATACCAGAAAGAATATACAGTGATTATGGTATACACTGTGTGTATAATCCTCAGTCAGCAGGCCTGGTAGAAAGATATAATGGAATATTATAAAAAAAAAAAAACTAAGAAAGACCATGGAGGAGACAGGCAAGAACTGGATATACTGCCTGCCCCTAGTAATTCTCAACATGCACATAACCCCAACTTCAACAGGGCTAACACCTTTTGAACTCGTGTATGGGAGACCTTATACAATCCCCCAACTTAAACCATTCAAAAGATCGGATGAAGAAATAGAACAAATCTTAGCAGATTACATGGCTAAAATGTTGACCAGCAGGGTGATTTCTTCTGTTAATTCTCTTCCAGGTGATCCTGTGGGTGCCTCGGTTGAAACAGTGAAACCAGAGGACTGGATCTTAATCAAGGCCATCAAAAGAAAGAATTGATCTAGTCCTGGTGGGAAGGTTCATTTCAGGTACTGCTCACCACACCAACTGCATATAAGATAGCGGAAAAACCATCCTGGATACACCTGTCACATTGTAAGTTGGTAAAACTATTACCAGAAGATAAAGGGAGGGATTAGTTAATCATCACTGTCCCCGGAAAGGCAAAAGCCTGACTACAAAGGTGGGTCTCCATAACAGGAGGGGACTCGTCTTAACCTCAGTGAAGAAATTAACGGCCAGAAGGGGACATAGGGTGAAGAATAAATAGTTGAAGGGAAAGCCGAGGTAACGAAAAACCAAAACAATGGAAAGACCAGGACCATGGCATTCATTTGGATATCCACTCCTTGGCGGACTTAGAGGGACACTGTGTTGTCTTGTCCTCATCACAATAATGATCATGGCACCCATCTTATGGCATGAAACACGACTCCACAGACAACAAAACTCAAATATCACTGAAGAGACATCATGTAGGCACGAATCTTATAGAAAATGACCAGAAGTGGTGATTACAACAGGGTGAATGCAACTAAATAGTGGAGGAGGAATTAATGCCTATCAACCCATGCCACTGATAACTATAAAAGCAGTAAAAGGACAAAAATTATAGCTGAATTTGACCTCTGTAATGTTGTGAACTGTGGGGGATATGAGGGGTTATACACCTATTCTGTCAAATACCTATGTGTAGATGGCGATCAGATGTGTCAACCATGGAACCTGGTGGCCTGGTTTACCGCCACTACCGATTGGGGCTATAATCCACATCTGTCCCAACAGACTAATGGGGCTAACAAACCATTGAAAGAACGTATGAAGCTTATTAGAAAGCATGCATCCCCTGGGTGGACAAGCTGTAATCCCTTAGTTCTTAACATAGAAGCTCCACAGCCAGGAGACACAGGCCTTTATGCCTTCGGGGTGTACACCTCAGGGATAGATTGTATAGGCCAATTAAAAATAACGATTTCTGATTCCTCGAACTCCTCCTTGACACCTACCCAAATCATACCATTGGAAAACCACCGAAAACAATTGGTCAATTATCTTACTAATCTTACCTATGAGGAAAAGTTAGCATTGGAAATGGGTTTGCAGATAAAAATGAATGCCTAGAATGGATGATGTATACTACACGGCAGAATGGGAGAACTAACTGCATTGCCTAGGCCAAGGCCAGACCACAGCTAGGCACAGCACCATTTAGGCTGAGTGATAAAACCGATCCTGTTGGTCTGCAATGTATCCTACAACTCTATAATGCCACCTACACACCTGACACTGATAAATGTTAGACTCTGTCATTATTGTTTCCTCCAGTAAAGAAAAGAGATGTCCCACCATCTGTGACAGCTTACCCAGGTAATTATATCTGTTTTACAAGAACTGGTGAAGGAGCTAATGTAAGCACTCTCCCACAAAACTACTGCGGAGAAAGCCTGAATGTCACTCAAGATAGTGGTAACCATTCGACATTGTGGTTTTTAAACCTCACTTCCATGAGAGCGGACCTCTGGTGACTGTGTGGGGTTATGAAACTACTACCCAGGCTCTCAAGTGCTTGGCATGGCAGCTGTATTTTGACGCAAATACAAATGCCATTCCACCTGTTCCCTATTGGGGAATTTAAGAACTTGGCTAGCAGACTTCACCCATCTCGTCCGCAATTCTATAAGCAGTCAAGGGCACCTTTGACGGAAGTGTGTATGTTGACTTTATTGGAGTTCCACGGGGAGTGCACGATAAATTCAAAGCCAGAAATCAGGTGGAGGCGGGATTTGAATCTCTTCTTTTCTGGTGGGTAACAATAAATAAAAACGTTGATTGGGTAAATTACATCTATTACAACCAACAAAGGTTTGTAAATTACACCAGGGATGCCATTAAGGGCATTGCAGAACAATTAGGACCTATGGCACTAATGGCATGGCAAAGTAGAATGGCTTTAGACATGTTACTTGCTGAGAAAGAAGAAGAATGTTTGGAACGTTCTGTTGTACTTTCATACCTAACAATACCTCCCCAGATGGCAGCATCACGAGAGCACTAGAGGGACTTATCTCTCTCTCTGAAGAATTGGCAGAGAACTCCGGCATCGACGATCCATTCACCAGCTGGATGAAAAACTGGTTTGGACAATGGTGAAGGCTAGTCACGTCGTTGCTGATACCCCTCTTGGTTGCAGCAACCATCCTGGTGACCTGTGGATACTGTTGTATACCTTGCTTACTGGACTGTTGCAGAGACTGATTGACACAACCCTAACCAGAACTATGTATCAACAAGTCCTGGATGAGGATGAAGAAAGAGAAGGTGATATGATTTGAAGAGACTATTTTCTCAATGCTACCAATACAACTTCCCTATGATTCATTTAATGAAAATCGCAATGAAGTGTTAATTGATGATGTGAGGCTCACAGGAATGTATTGGTCATATTGATTGTAAATATGTATAAAATGTGTGTATTTTAAAAAGTGTATTTTATGTGTTTTCTCAAGTATAAACAGGAGGGAAATGTGAGAAAATCAGTACCATTGTGTTACTTGAAAGAATGTTCTTATATGAATGTTCTTATAGTCCCCCTTCTTTTGAAAACTAATTTTAATAGAGGTGGCTATCATGGGGGATTTTAACTTTAATTGGGATGAAAATCATCAAGAAAAACAGGTCACCAGTGGTTTTGACCTCACTCGGCTGGGATGGTGCATGTCTCATTGAACCCCAGTCCGGGGCACCTACTGTGTTTAAACATATAATCATGATTCACCAGCAGTATGGGACAATAGGACAAAAGGATCCAGATACAGATTAGGGAGCATGGGGCCGGGGGGGGGGGGGGGGGGGGGTAACAGTGAATTATCTGTGCAATTTTGCTCTCTGTGTTGATAATGGCAAAGACAAAAAGAAAACAGAGAGGATGCAAAGAATGGAATTGATTAATAATTGGATTGGAATCAAATCAAAGTGTATGGTTTTTAGAAACTAATCAGTAGACACATAAATTGTTAATAAACCTCTATGTGTAGCCCAACTGCTTTGGTAGAATATTTCAGTCCTTTCATACTACGCCAAGTTGGTATCTGTATAATAAATGTATAGGTTGGAAAATGTTAGCCTATCTATGAATGTTTGCCAGTAGTGCAGCCATGAGGCCTCTGTGGATTCCAGCATACTACAAAATGTTTAAAGGTACAGTCTAAAATTTTCTAGATCCTGTCACAAACTTAAAATTAACATCTGTCTTTTAATTAACCCTCACCACATTTTTCCCTCGATGTAAAAAAATACCATAGCTATAGTTTATTTGCGAAGCCTTAACCACATAGCAATCCTACATGGAAAAATGTCATATGAAGCAAGACTTTTTGAAATGTTGTCATTAGACTTTGAGAAAATACAGGAGAGTCTGGAATTTTGCAGAATCATCCATTATCCATAACATTATTGTGTGGCAACCCCCCCTCCCCCATGAATATACCATGATCATACATGAACATACATATTGTAGTTTATTTTGACTCAGCCCCACATACAGTGTAATGCTTCCCTAAATACTCACTAGAGCACTAAATATGGATTAATTGACCAATGAAAATGGTCCCTAACCAACGCATTATAATTAGAGTGAGCAGCGGAACCTACTTAACTAGCCTTTTTAACAAATGAATCTGTATTTCTGAGGCTTTTTTTTAGATTTACATCTTCAGAATGATCAGTGGGGCTGAGAGCTACAGTAGGGTAAGGAAGTCACAATGTGTTGAGAGAAAGACACACATTTGTTTTTGTTATGAGATTTGTTGTCAATACAACATTGTTGAATCAAAAAACATTGTGCTTTCTTGGTGCTTATGCTTTTGGTTCCGATATTTCCCTATTAAACAATTTGAGTAGCATATTGAAGCTTCTCTGTACCTTTTTTAATGTTAATTTAAATGTTTTGTTTTGTTTTTTGTTGTTTTGACACCAGGCAGTATACATAGTTGTAAGAATCTTCCGTAACCTCCAAAATGATGTGATACAGTGCTATTACAAAGAAAAAAATATATGATAATTAAAACTTTGCCTGAAAGAGAGGGAAAGGCTGAAATAGGAAGTGACACAAGACTGTAGAAGGTTTAATTAAGAAAAACGATAGGGGAGTACACTTTAGTCTCATAAAGAAACTTGAAAAATTCCATTAAGCCACACCATCTTCCTATTTAATTACATTCCGTATATTCTGTGTTACCCATGGCTTTCACCTTGTGGTAAACCCTCTGTATTTACATCCATGAAGGCATCTCTTCATTGTAGACTTTGACAATGATATTCCTAACTCCTGGAGAGTATTCTTGACTAGGCTAAATTTTGTGATATGGGTTTTCTTCACCAAAAAATTATTCTGGGGTCCTCCAGCCCTTGTGGTGTTTCTTAGCTCACCAGTGCATTCCTTCCTTCTGAAAATGTACCAAACTAATGATATGGCCATTCCTAAGGTAATTTTTATTTCAGCCTAATGATGGCTTGCTTCAGTTATATTGACACCTCTTTGGAACGCATATTGAAAGTTCCTATGAAAACTATCAAACGCAAAGTCAACACTTGGAATCAACTCCAGATCTTTTATCTACTTCATTTGTCGTGACATAACAAGGGGAACAGGCCACATCTGGCCATGAAACTGATAAATTGTCAATTGTCCATTTATTTCTGAGCCCCTGGGTCTATGTATAAAATAGTTATTATTCTAGTAACTATTTAATAATGAGTGGAAAATGGTTTAGGATGGGTGTTGTTTTAAATAATTCAAAAATAATTTAAAAATTCAAAAATTATAAGAAGGCTAAGCCAAAAGCCCAATATTTTCATTTTTCTATATAAGTAAAAACTTAATATACATATTAAACAAAAAAATAACTAAAATAAATATCAATTATTTGACAGTTAATAGATGATTTTAAATATAATCAGTAATTAAAATGTGAAACTTGCTTCAAACCAAATTCCGCTGTCTTCCTCATAATCAAATCCTCATAGAACCTTGAAGTATCTGAGTGTCTCCTCTCTCTGATGATTTGCACAACTGGCAAGAAAAACACAAAAGTACCTTTCATTTTGTTGAGTACCCTACTTTAGTTATACACACACACATAATAAAACTATAATATTATCAGTTCAGAGAAGAAGGAGGTTTTTGTTATAAACTCTGACCAAACATACTTATCAAACAGAGTGAATTAGACATAAATGTCTGTCTCTAATATAATAAGCCTGCCTCAAATAAAGGCTTGTTACCCTCTGTAGAGGTTAATAAATAGCCATTTAACTATTTAAGGAATTACAGTATAGTCAGCTGTTAGCCTGGTCTGGACCAGATGTGGTTATTCTGTTTGTGATAAAGCTGATGTGTATTGGCGGCATCTAACACAAATAAAAAGACATTAGAGTTCATTTTAAGAGGGCACTGGCAGACTTTAGATCACAGAGTGTCAGGGCCATAGAAATGTCTTAGTTTTGATTAGTTCAATGTATTTTTACTGTCTTAATCATTTTAGCCATCTTATATGGCACTATGGGTTGAAAGCATGACTCTTCCTTCCCTCGCAACCGTTGCCACAAGTAAAAAAACTAATTAAGGCTATCCAGCTTATGTAGCAAGTAGTTAACTAATAAGAATAATGACCTAATAGCACATTAATATATAACTTCCCAATTAACCCACAGGAACCAATGGTGACACATGTTTCACCAACCCAAATGGTGGGGCATTAGTGGGCCATTTCAGTTTTTGCAATATTGCCCATAACTTTTTTTATGATGAAACATGACGATGGACTTCTCGTGGTTAAGATTCCACTGAAACGCTGTTTTTTTGTCATTGATTTGCTCTAAACTAAGGCAAATTAATTTCTTGTTATCACTGTTTACAAGAAATGAAACACGCCCGCTATTGTATAAGAGCAAGAAAAGGTGTTGCAAATATAGCAGACTGACTGAATGCGTGAATAGCCTAAAAGTAAAAATTTACTAACCACAGGTCTTGTCTGAATCTGTCATAATTAGCCTGTAAGTATAATCACTAATTACTTGTCATTTTTCCACATTAACAATTGTACCAGTACTTTGCTGTAATGGTGTAAGTCAGTGTTTGAATTCTCAGGAAATACCTTCGTGAATTTCTATTCATACTGAACATGATTGAATAATTGAAGACTTGGTGACAGACTAAAGTGATATACATAGTGTGAAGTATGGTGCATGTTACTTCTCTATTTCGGCATCAGCAAATCTGTGATTGATCCATAATGTCTTTTGAAAAAAGCTGTGAATGTGCATGTTTTGGAATAACTTAAAACTGGCTTGACCATAGCTGCACCAACTCATCCTTCGTGAAATGTAAAAAGCCAAGATGTACTGAGCAGACTACATCAAGCCATGCTTTTTCCATTATTCAGGATTTTTAAATTCTACTTTTGTGAAATAGCCCTCTGGCTGGACAGAACAGAACAGAACAAATCAATGTGAAGACAGACTATTGATGAAGCAATTTTGACAATCACTGAAGCCATCTTGCAATTAAAAATGATGATCATATTTCCATTTCCATTTTCTTCACTTGTGAGCAATTGCTCGTGTCGATGCTTTACTTCCTGATGCTTGAAGGGAGTTTTTTAACAGATTTAAGGCATCTTTCTCCTTTTATTTATTGTATGTTGCGTTCACCAAAGGTAAGAGTGATGCTAATCCTAAATCTTGCATTTCTTCTGAAGAATTGCAGTTCTCTTTGGTTGCTGGGACTGATGTCAGAGCTACGCCATTGGTTGCATGTAGTGTTGCAGCTGCTATCAAACGTGATGGCTTCCATGTGTACCTAGCAGATGTCAATGACATACTGTATATGTTGATGGGAGGAAACTGTCGAGATCTGGCTATGGCAAGCCAGAGAAGTAACACTAAACATAAGGAGTAGTGTGAGTTGATTGAACAGCATGGTATGGAACTGGAATGTAGATATTGATCTGCCAGTGTATAGAAATTTTTGGGTTATTGGAAGATGAGACTTTGATGTATGAAGTGATGCAAGAACATTTGTTGACACTGTGTAGCAGTATATGTGCAATCATTTTTCAGAATGGACAGTATGCATTGGTTGACTCCCATACACAATGCTTTTAGCATGGTCAATGAAATGGAGGTAGTGTTGTGTATTTCCTTTCTCTTAATGATGTGTTAAATAACAATTACAGTTTTGCTACAGGTCCCAGATGAGCTGAAGAGAGCATATTGGGGGTATAGGGTAGCACTAGGTTAAAGGCTAGGCATTGGAGATTCAAGCCCTTTCTACCATTAGTTGTCATGGGAATGTTAACTCCCTCACCAACAGGTGTGATAAGTTTGCATTGCTAATGAAGAATCAGAAGAATTATCATGAGTACAGCCTAATGTGTTACACAGAGAAGTGACAGAACAACAACATCCCGGACTCCTGGAAAACTGGAAAACTTTAGTTGAAAAGTGGACATTGTGCCAACACATATCATGCATGTTTTGTCAAAAAAAACTCCTTCTGGGGGAAAAACCCCAATGAAATGTTGTTTGAAAGGTAGATGTGGTTATGGTTTGATCAAAATATTTGCACCTGGACAGATATATGTAGCATTAAGTCATGTAAGAATTTAGGTCTAGTTATTCAGGATATTGGAGAAAATGCTGTTAAAGAGGCAATTCAAAGCATGCCCCCGTTTATGATTCAAAATATACCAAACCATTAACTGAATACATATGCTTTCACTGTGTTTTTGATGAATGTGTAAAATGTAAGCCAGGATGTAGCAGATTTGGTGTAGCAAACATAGTATTTGCAGCATAACTGTCGTACTTTTACAGAAGCATGGCTTTGTGCAGCTTCCTCTTTTGAAACTGTAAAGATTGATGATTATAATTTTCAGAATAATCCATTAACTTTATCTTACAATAGAAGCAACCCAACATTGATTGAAGTGCCAAATTAGTTGTATTGACAACTCTACTAAATACAGAATATTGATAATATTATCCATTTAAGACATGTCTTTGTTTAAAGATAATCTTAATTATCTAAAAAAATTAGTTACTTAAATTAATGAATTTACTGGCTCAATCCAATTAGTGACAAATTTGCTATAATGGGAGATTTCAGTGATAAATTGAAATCTCCCATGATAGCCCAATCAATAGTGTTGCTGACATATTTCTATGACAATGTAGGTTCTTTTAAATCTTTGACTTTTAACAATGATGAGAGTGAATTTGACCAGAAGTGGTTTAGCTGTTCAGCTTTGTTTGGAAAAGGAGGTGGAGAGACAGTTCACATCCCTGTGGATTCTTTATCTCTGCTGAGTCAGACATAGCTGCAATGCAGTGCTCTCACTGGAAGGTAGAAATGTAGGTTTAACTTATTGATCAGCTTTGCTTGGCAAAGGAGGTGGAGAGAAAGTTCACATCCCTTTGGATTCTCTATCTTTGCTGAGTCAAATAAAGCTCCATTACATTGCTTCTTAACTGCAAAGTAGGAATGTAGGTTTAACATATTAATCAGCTGGTTTCGCAAAGGAGATTGAGTGAGAATTCACATCATTGTGGATTCTTCATCTCTTCTGAATAAGATATAGTTGTATTTTAATTATTCTGTCACTGCATCATACAAATATCATGATTTTTTGCTCTAATTTGGCAAAAGATGGAGGATCATGACGTTGAGACATTGTACCAATATAAATGATATTAATAATACTAAGTATTATAAAAATAATAAAAAATGTCAAAAATAATGGTGTGAATGATAACTAAATTTGTAACATTGCTGAAAAAGCTTGAAAGAAATACAAAAACACTAATTTACTAATAAAATAGTACAAATTAAACTTAGAATGAATTAATTTTGTTTTATGAAATAAATAATTATTGGATGGGTCTAACTATTATAAGTAACTTTCATAAGAAAGGTTTGTTTCCCCTATATTCCAGCAGAATTTATATCTAAAACTTGAATTCACAAAGATTTAGCTCATACTCTATATAGAAAATATTCAAAGCCATACTTATTACAGTATCCACATTTAGTATACAAAAATAGTACAATTATGCCATAATATGAAATGCTGCCACTCATGCTGTCACTAATGCAGGATTTGCTCTATCTTCTATGTAGCCTCAACAAACAAAGGACACTTGTAATGGTTCTCCTGGTTTACTGTGGTGGGGTTTGATTTCTTGCTGTGTAATTGTGTATTGTTGTGGCAACTACATACAGTGAAATAGTATCTTCATTACATTTTCTGTCAAAGACAACACATGTCCATATTTGTGTCTGTATCAAATAAATTTGAATGAAAATTCTTAATTTACATAAATAATATATTAAATAATTATATTGTATCAGCATTATGGTTGTAAATACCTTTTGCGAATATAAAATATTAAAATAATGGGTAAATAATGTTCAAAACGGCATTATCTCACATAAAATATAAAATACAGAGTGAAGGCAAAAAACAGTTTTTATTTGCACATTCTAATGAATGTTGCCTATGTCATATTGAAAAGATGTGGTTTTTTTTTAATTAAGTTATTTAAACAGCCAGGGGACTTTTGTCCCAAATACTTAGTTCTTAAGTGGTGATTCAGTGTAACAGAGGTCAAAGAGCCATTTTGAAATAATATTAAAAAGTGAGATCATCATGAGTGCCCCAAAGATCCTTTTTTTGTTTTAAATTTCATCACATTGAAAGTCACCACATCACCAGGGGAATGGAATTAAATGAAACTCATTAACTTAACTTGTATGCCATTATCTAGTTCTCAAGCCTTTCTTATCATATGTGAGGGGAATCTGGTCGACCTACCAGAAAGAACATAAAAGGAGAGAAACTGTGATTCCCTGTTGCAAGTAGTTGGTGATATGATTATGACTGAATATTGGCATGTAGTTTTCTTCACGCTGGGTCTCTTGAGAGCACCAAACTTCTCATCAAACAGTAGAAGATTGGAACAGATTGGACAATGCATATTTATTTGATTTACAACACTGGCAAAACAAAAAAATATGTATTGCAAATACAAATCTGGCCTGATTGAAGGAGGAACAATAAAGAGGGGGCAGGAATATGGTCCACACTCTCTTCGCTGCATCCAGGCCTTGACAGGAACTGTGTTGTTGCATGTGACAACATCTTTTCTTTTCTTTTTTTTTGATTGTCAGCCTGTTTGATGGGTCTGGTAGTCTAGTTTTTGTAGTTTTATTTCTGTTTAGGTTTAGTTTTCATGTTGGTTTAGGTTACAGAGAAGAGCCCAGATCCTACGACCCTTTGTGGGTTGGTTTGGGTGTCTTCCCTTCTTTTTGTTCATTTTGGGCGGCCCACCACCCTCATTTGTTGTTAGTTTGGTGTTGGTTTGACGTTATTCTGTTCATTCTGTGAATATTATTTTTACAGCTTTTGATTCTTGATTATGTTAGATCCTCTTTGAAACAAATGGTTTTAGATGGTCATAACAGGTTCGAAGCCTATGAGCTAAATGAAAATGTCACAATTTTCATAATAAAGCATAATTTAGGTCTTGCAGATTTCCTGACTATATTTGAACTGGATGTGGTGAACAGGCTAGGAGGACCCCATCAAAGTACTTGTCATTAAACAAGCCAGAACTTTGTCATTTCCATGGTTTTAGATGGTCATAACAGGTTCGAAGCCTATGAGCTAAATGAAAATGTCACAATTTTCATAATAAAGCATAATTTAGGTCTTGCAGATTTCCTGACTATATTTGAACTGGATGTGGTGAACAGGCTAGGAGGACCCCATCAAAGTTCTTGTCATTAAACAAGCCAGAACTTTGTCATTTCCATGGTTTTAGATGGTCATAACAGGTTCGAAGCCTATGAGCTAAATGAAAATGTCACAATTTTCATAATAAAGCATAATTTAGGTCTTGCAGATTTCCTGACTATATTTGAACTGGATGTGGTGAACAGGCTAGGAGGACCCCATCAAAGTACTTGTCATTAAACAAGCCAGAACTTTGTCATTTCCTGTTGCCAGTAAGCTGCATGTTAAGTTTGGTCCAGATTGGACAATGTATATTTGAGTTAAAACAACTTCCTTTTTCATGGCGATGCATCAAAATTTCATCAGGTCGCCACAGATACACCCTTTAACCAAAACTCAAAAGCTTTGCGATTTAGTGTCAAGAAGGTCTTCCAGTTGCATTGATCAAATGTGAAATCGATCATATCAGTTCTCTAGGAGAACTATTAATGTACCACATCTTTAGCCTCTAACAAATGTGATTCCTTTGGGCCCTAGTAACAACTATAACAACTGTACATACAGTCACAAGAATTTAAAGCTGCAGTGATGTGAGCCAGTTCAGTTGAAGTTCAGACACACACAGCCTACTGAGACACATCGGATGTCATTGGGATTCTTTGGGGGATAAACAAACCTTGTTGTACAAAGGACTCTGAACACAATTAAACACACCAAGACACTAATAGGGTTAAAGGGAAAGATATTATAAGTTGCAATATAGAAGACATACAAACCATATGACAAGAACTTAAAGGAAAGTTTCTCAGCAGAAAGAGTCTTACAATCATCTTTAATAGTGTTTCTCAAAGAACTTAGTTCCAATTGACTGTCTTTACTACTACCCAGACACTGTTTTTAGTAGCCCCTGACTGAGCTTCACCTTCAATCTTCATGTAACAACAAAGTAGCCATATCATAACCACTTCCTACCTGCTTTATTTGCCCTCCTAGGAAATTAAATTGGAAAAGGAATCCAGTAAAGATCCCATACAAGCATGGCAACTGTTAACTGTGGTCAACAAGTAATCCAAGAGAGACTAAACCAAACAAACAACTGTCTACATAAGAAACATTTAGCTGTGAATCAATGCTGATTGTATGGGGGTATTAAGCGGATTATTGTCAATATGGTGGTTAAATGGCTTCTGTTTGCATGGTATGAAAATAGCATTGCACTGAAGATGGCAAACCAAGGTAAAAGTTCAGGTGAGAGTCTGCATAAGTGCTCTAAGGAATGCATGTAAATGTCATAGGTAAATGATTTTTACCCTAAACTCTTGATCACTTCAAAATGCTGAGGGCATAGCAGACACAATGAAATGGACACTAAGCTCCTGGAAAACTGTCTTTCATGGTCATCACACAGTAGCAGGTGTGGATACACAATCTAACCAATGAAGCAATCACAAATGTTTAAGTAATCTCAGCTTTCTTCCCATCCTATAAAATCAAACAGCCATCTCTCCTTAACTGATATTCAATTGGTTTACAGATTACACTCTTTGCTCACTGTGTTATGTCTCACCCCAATGCATCTTTAAATAGGAAAATCATCATTTCAGAGGTATGATTTAAAATTTTTGACTAGTAGCACTATTTAGGGGGAGTCGATGCAGTTTCTATTGTGCATGTAATGAGAAAACAATTGGCCATTAAAGCTTTCTAGACAGATCAGGGTTGAAGGCAGGAGTAAAATTCTGCTATTATTGCAGTGACATCTAACTTTGAACCCAATCAATAAATCTGATGTAAAAAAGGATTTCACTTTTTAACAGCTTTTGCCAACAGATATATTCAGGAGATCGCGTAGGATCTGTTACATTTTGAAAATAAACAAAGGTTATAAACAAAACACTTTAAGAATTCTGGACTCTGATTTGTTGGAAGGTGTTGATTAACTTTTATTGACTGGAAAGTATAACCCAACACCAATGACACCCAGGGAACATATCTGTGTCTCTAACAGAGGGCGGACAGAGAGAGAGCAACATGTGATATCATCTCCTCTACAACTGACACTTTAATGTCTTATTTGCTTGTAATGTGTAAATACATTACAGAGCAGGATGCAGTGTTGTTATCTATTCCTGAGAGTGGCGCAATCATTAAATTTTTTTTCTCTGTTTAAAAAACTTGCCATGAGTTTAAAACTCCAACTCCGGCTGTTACCTAGCAACACATTTGTTCACATATCTCTTTTTGTTGGCAAGTGGCCATGGTATAAGTGGAATAATACCTGATAAGTTGTACATTCAAGGATTGCATTGAGATATCAGTTGGAATAACAATTTTTCCTTACTTAAGTTTTGGATAAAAGTCCACTTTTAACTGACATGTTAACCTGCAAATCAGCAAAACCAGACTGTTCCCTGCTGTTATCAGCTGCTTGGAAAATGAATGTTAACTTTGTAGAAAATAAAACAAAAAACATAACTCTCTCCTCCATGATATCAGTTTTACTTTCATTAAATCCTTGTTCATAACCAACAATTACTCCAAGACCAGAGGGTTTGCCTATGGCATGTTGCTGATGTCTTATTTGCTTGGCTGAGTACACTTGATTCCTTTCTAAAATTCAAATATTGTTCTTTTTTAGGCTCTTTTTTATGTCGGACACCTCTTTTTTTACCATGCAATTGACAAAATGTAGTCCACATCCAAGCTCAATGTATACATTCTACATGAATGTAACACAGTTTGGTTCATACTTGACAGGTTTTACTGTGTCCTCTCTCCCATCCTCACAGTCTTTTGCCAGTATTCACTATGCAAAAAAAAAAAGTTATAAATGGTAGGGCAGAGGCTAAAGATACTCAATACTCCTCAGGGCTCCACTTCTAAAACTTCAAATTAAAGCCTCAGAAGGAGAAGGGAAAGAGAGAGAGGTGTCTAAAATCAGTAGCAGACAAAAAAGAGCCTCTTGACGCTCGATACATCTTAAGGGCAAAGATATAGAGGAGGTGAAGAGACAAGGGACCAAGTTTATCGTTCAGTGGTCTCATGGGTAGGTCTGCGGGCCGAGGCCTCAATTCATTCCCTGGCCCTCTTAAATAATATGAGCAATACTCATAAAGAGCTCTTCAGGGAGGCTGGTGAATGGCTTTTTTTTTTATAAGAAGGGCATCTATAGTATCTCCCTATTAGTATTCCACACTTGTAGAGCTTCCTCTCTGCCCTCCTTTATGTTGTCTGTCTGGAATTTCCTGTGGCCTAACCCATATCTGCTTTACGTCCATTGATGCATATGAATGTGCTGAGAACATGTAAAGTAATGTTACAGCCTCCTCTGTGGCTTGATACCTGGCACAGGTTACTGCTTTGCCTGACCCCTCTACCAAATACACCTCTACCATTTATATGCATGGACAATAGTCCTAATTCTCCTCTTTCAAGCCAACTCTACTTTTGTTCACATCAACTCTGTCTTTCCTTACCCGCCTCTGTTTTCACTTAGCAGATAAATGAGGACTAAATGCAGTCTGTTGGAATGGTGTTGATATTTCCTGTAAGCAACCGCGAGGGTCCAGGCATGTCACCACCTATTGAATCCTTCAACCATCCCCAGAGGTGACAGCTTGGAATCAATTAATACAGCCTTTTGTGAATGGAGCAGAAATGGGCTTCATCTTCACAGAGATCATAAATGGGTTACTTTTACTAGAAATAAATCAAGATGGAAGACAAACTGCCTATTTGTACTTTAGAGATGTACAGTGTTTTGTGTTATGTACTACTACACTGCATGTATGTATTATTTCCTCTTTCATTTGAAAGATGGAAATTTCTATCCTATTCAATTATATTCTGTTCTATCCTATTCTATTCTATGTATCATTCTATCTATTTATCTTCTCTGTAATGGAAGCTACAACAATACTGCTCAATATTTGGTTAAGACAAGGAAAAAACATGATGGAGGTCAAGGTTAAAGAAAACAATACTGACTTTTGATCTTGTAAATTGAAGTTTCTATCCAAACATCCAAACCAAATTCTGAGACATTTTGTTTGAAACCTAAAGGTGCTTCCACTTTGTGTCTGAGAAAGTCATTATTGGCATAATTGTAAGTGATAATTTGTCAGGAGGACATAAAAAGGCAATTATCTCGACCTGACTGCATCACATTGGCTCACTATTAATTCTAGAAGTCAACTCAAAATTCTTTTAATATATCATAAAGCCCTCCTTTAGCTCCAATTCAGATTTTGAGTATTTAGTGGCTTAGTTCAGTGCAATGACACATCACTTTAATCAAGACTAAAATTTCTCAACATTCTCATTCCCCCGCGGACAAATCCTAATGACATTGGTGATCCTCTGAATTTTTTTTAACCATGAGGTGGATATTTTAATTTTTGATTGAAATGTCTTCATAAATAATATATATATTGCCTTTAAAATTGGTTGAGTCATTTATATTGAGCAAAGATTAAATTCTAATTATTCTAATAACTTCTTACTTTTCCTTTCGGTTTGTATTGGTGAGTATTTATGTCAGATAATTTCCTGATTCAAGTTTGATAAAAAATTAAAGGGGGAAACTCAGTATTTGCGGATTTCTATGGGTTCTCGACTTCAGGCAGTCATCGACTATTCAGACTTTTTTTTTCCTAGTATTAAAGATAATCCTTATCTTTAAGATTATGTCTGTTTGTCCAATTACTTTCAAGCCCCTGAAAATGAGGGTCTATATATAACATTCCTAAATGATTTTCTTTGTGAAACCCCTACAATTAAGACTGAAAGACTACTCTTTAATCACATCTTAATGCATTTTTTTCAAATCCGCTGTTGTGGTGTACAGCGACAAACTAAAGAAATCTATGTCACTGTCCAAATTTTCAGCACCTAAATGTATTACTCAACGAAGTAGTGGTCAGTAGTACAGGAGCCAATGATATGCTAATCTAGGAGTAAATTTAAAAAATAAAATCGCTGCTTTTCTGGTACAATGCCAGTGTGGGCAAATAGGATAGTGACATATTCTGACATCACAGCATGTGTCTACATGTGATTGCATGTTTCTTGTTGCCGCTAGTGTTTGGACTTAAATACACAAAAATAGTGGTGGTTGTTTTATCCAGCATTATATGCTGCTGGCATTACTTTCTGTTCACTAGCAGGTTTCATTATATGGGCCACATTCAGTCAGAGGAGATGGCCCTTGATACATAGACTAGAGACTTCAAGTGGCTTAGTGTGTGTCTCTGAGCGATCCCAGTTAAACTCTCATTGAGGTCACACAAAGAGTGGTTTACATTTTGTATAACGTTTTCTTTTACAAGAAGGCTGAAAGGGCTGTAAAGAATATGCTGGATGTTTAAGTTATTAATATGCTTTAAACAAAGTGCTTGTTAGATCTGCTACACCACATTCACATTAGCCTTCTGTTAAAAAAATGCCCCCATTTTGGCTGAATTTTCTCTCTCTCCCTCTGACTCTGCCTTTAGTCGGGCACTCACAGGACAATTGCAGTTCACCTCAACCACATCAAAGCAAGTTTACTTCAAGTGCAACATGAGCAAAGGGGGCAGATACTTTTCAGTTTGCAAGCAGAGTTGAGTATATAGATTGGGCTGCTCTTTCACTTGTGTGAATATGAGTCTAGGAGTAGTTTTGCTTGCAGGCTTTGTCACATAGATTGAGAGGAGAAAAGACACAGTCTCCTCAGCCTGCCAGCTTAGATCATTTGGAGAGAGCTGAAGTGGTAGAAGAAAGAGTTGAGATGCCACTCTGAGCCTCATCATTCTTCAAGCATTCCTAAAAGGAAAGACACATATAACAAGAACTGCTAGGTTTGAAGTGCTGTAGAACAGCAGGGAGAGTAATGGGCTCCATTTGGATAACCAGCGATCTGCTGACAGTTTTTCTTATTTGTGTTACTTAACCCTTTATCAAGTTTTGGTCATTTTTCAGGAACTATTCAAATTTCAAATAACAAAGTCAGCTTATCCAAATAATATCACCATCATTCCTGGGACAACAGTCAGTAAGCCTTTTTGTAATTCACCCCTGGCTCTGTCCATAGCTTTTATATGTTTTATTTCCCAGTTATAATATGATATTTTTTCTTCTGTTGTTGAAGGAGGTAAAATAAAACCATCCACCAACCCAACTGTTATAACATTTTCTGATTTTGCAGTTCATTTACTTTATTTTATCTGTGCTCTTACTATGTTTTTTTTGACATACCTACAGATTCATTTTACTCAAATTAAGTTTAAGTCGAGTTTTACTTTTTTCTCCATATGCTCATTTTTATATCTCTTATCTTTTGTTCTTTTATATACTATATACATTTATTAATATACTCAAGTCACACTCATTGTTGCATTCCAGTCAGTGTACAAGCTATGCTCAAATATGGATTACGATGAATATGACTTGGGCATGGTGTGATGAGTGAAACCCCTCCCTAAAAAGGGGGCACCTCATGTTAAACCAACAAGACTCATCACCAACTATTACACAGCCTGTAAACTGAACCAAAGGTCCGTGAGCTCACGAAACAGTTGAACCCAGCTAATATATTTCTAACTGGTGCACACAAAAAATATTGAGAAGAGTTTAAAAATTAGGTGTAGCTGTGGCAGAATCTAATCTGTCCAGTATCAGTAAATAAAAGGTTATGTTTTTGTGAAAAAGAGGAAGCTTTAGGATTTGAGAACTCCTACCGAAATAAATAACAATAGTCCGCCTTCGAATGGGCACTTCTGCTTAATATATATATATTTGATATAATTTTGAATTTTTTTGTGAAGCAAAGAGCAGAGCCAGTTTCAGGTACAACTTAAGAGACCTTGAATGATTGAATCCTAACAATGGCTGAAGATACGTTTTCCAACAATAGCACTGAATTTGATAGAGACTTAGATAACGCATGCATCTCAAACCACTGGAATCCTGCCGTTGTGCTTCAGAGCCTAATACGGGATTTGGTTATTGGCAATAGTTAATGATTATCAAAATAATCATTAATAATCATCGAGGTTGGGATGGATCAGCTTAATCAGGATTACTAATAATGGGGCACCTGGACTAATAACCGTAATTCAGATGCAACCTCACAAAAGGAACCATTCGTTGTGCAGTGCAGGAGCAAGATCTGGCTATTAGCAATAATTACTGATTATCAAAGATAAGGGCTGGTAATTATTAAACTTAACAGAATCCGATTAATTTGGACCATCAATAATGAGGCACCAGCGGGAAAACCTGGACCAATAACCAAATATTGGATGCAGTCTCTAAAGGGGTGTTTGCTCAGAATTACCAATATTTAGGAAATATTGGTAATGCTAGAGTGAATAAGAAGGAGTGGAGGTCGGCACTGACTCCGTCAACCAGCTTGTTATCACAGCACATGAACAGAAAACACAAAAGCAACTTCTCATTTAAAGATAACAAATTTATTATCATCAGTAATATCAACTTCCAATTAACATCACTTTCGTATAATAAATCTTATCATGCACTATTACTACTTACTACTAACTACAGATCGTGAAACAAGTATTGAGGTGTGTGTGTGTGGGGGAGTATGTGTGTGTGGTTGTGTGTGTGTATGGGTGCGTGTACAAGGGTCTGTGTGTGTGCACCTGAAGGGAGGCGGAGCAAGATGGCAGACGTGACTCGTTACAGCCATGTCATGCGAGGGTCGACCGGAAGGAAGTCTGTTACCACTTGACTTAATAAAGAAAAACTAGGTGGGGGAGGTTCGAACTTTCCCTAGCAGCTCAGGTATTCAAATAGGAATGTGTGCATTAGTAGAAGAAGAGGTAGACAAGTTCGACAAAGACATTCTGACGATCGCGATTGAGGGACAGTATTTATCTGTATCACACACACTTTACTCGACTCAGATGATGAGCGTTGCAAGTCTGGGCCTTTAACCAACACAGAGAGTACTGTTCTCGATCGTGAGTGCAGAGTGGCACAGAATTTATCTGCTGCAGATGGATAAATGATAATACATTCAAGTGTGTTCCCTAATGAATTAATAACGGCAACAATCAATATCATCACAAACATTCAAAAATCTTAACACACTCTAACTGCTAATATCTGCCCAGAGCTATATGTCTCTTACTCTTTGCAAATACAGCGGTGTGGTTCGTTCATCCTCGGTGTTCCTGTGCAGGCGAGGAGGCGGTGGTTAGTGGCTATCAGCGGCTAACGTATCTTCTTGGCAAGATGACCAGTCTTGGCGAGGCGATGTAATTCTGGCTCACGGCGGAGAATTAGTTTGTCAACTTGGAAAGAAGCGAGGTCCGTGTTCCTTCGTTTTCTTCCTGAAATGAGTAGGACTCATTAACTACCAGGTTTCGCATCCGCGGACATCCGCAGGCATCCGGGCGAGAGGGTCAATCCGTGATCTCGAACCGGGATAAACTGTGTTTATTCGACGCGCAGGAGGAGAGCGGAGATCAGCTCGGTCAGCGAGGGAAATCTGTGGGCCTGGTCGTTAGTCGACATACACAGGAAACTCCTGACTGGGAATAGATTGCTCGCCATGTAAGACGGATCTAATCTTAGGAGCGGCAATTGTTACCACTTCTATTGGCAAGGAGTTCGCTGGTCGTCGTGAAAGTCCAAGCCAGAAGCAATAATTGTCGGCACTTCTATCAGCAAGGCGCTCACTGGTTGTGCCGACGATCCAAGCCAGGAGCAATAATTTTTGGGAGTTTTGGAGTTAATATAACTTTGGGTGACGTCACAATTTGGGGTTGACTGTGACGGATTTCACCCAATGGGAATTTTGGGGGGAACCCCGCTGTTTGGTGGGCGGCGGGCGCCGCGCGCGTTGGGGGTTCCCCTTTTGGTCAGTTATCCAACTGGGACCTCGTGGTGGGGGGTTGCTCCGCTAAGTTCTTTGTCTCCCTTGTTTATTGACACGTGGCCTTAGCTGGATTCCAGGTCTGGGTGTGCCTGTAGGCCTTCTTTGTCTACAGTCTGTTAGTGAGGCAAAACACTGCCAAACAAGAAATGGAATACCTCATTTGATTTGTCTAATGGATTTTAGTCTATCCACTCTGAAGAGGGTTCCCAGCCTAAGACTGTCTTCATATAGGGATACAAACAATAATATTAGACTTAACAGAACATAGGGATAACATATTACAAACAAAAGTAGAAGAAACATTGGGCAGTGTCGCAGTGGTATTCACAGATGATATCTATTTTACCCATGATGATGAGAATGAACACTTTACCATGTGAAATAATCACCAGGCTTGCAGAAGCAGGTTTTAAGATAGGCCCAAAGAAGTGTAAGATGACACAACATAAACTTAATTTTCTTGATTTTGAAATTGCAGAGAGAGTAAAAGGGGTTCTATCAGAGTATTTAAGAGATCATGGAAAAACCCCCACTTAGGACAGTGAAGGATGCATAGAAGTTTTTGGGGAAAGGAAAATATATTGCCCCCCACTGCCAAATGTATGCACAGTTAGCAGCCTCTTTTCACATATCAAAGGGGAGATTGAGTAGATCTGATGCAGTACAAAAATAACAACATAAGATCTGAAGGTTTCGCAATGGTTAAAAGATCCACAGCACAGGATCTAGAGAAGAGGTTACCATTTAGGTTTCCAATCAGGGCTTAAAAAAAAAATTCAAGGACTCCCATTTCGACCAGATGCTGATAGGGCTATAGAGGTTCTACCTCACTTTTGGAGAAATAGCAGGTAGCAACTCAATCAGCATCGCCCAAGGAAAATAAAGTTGAAGGCTGCTGCACTTGGTCCTAGATCTTAAAGACATTTCACTTCTCATCCAAGAGGCTTCTTCAGTTCTGACTGAATGATGGGGAAACCAAGGTATTTAACCTTGGTGGGGTCATTATCAAGGCCACTGATGGTACTTGGTCCATTGCAATAGCTCCTTGCTATTGCAATGAAAGTCATTAGAGTCGTTACTATGAACTGAGGCCAAATGCTGAAGACAGTCATTTTTTAGGGTCACCTGAGACCAAGTGTGAATGTTTGTTTGATCCTCTGGGAAGGGGTGAAAGGACAGCAAAAAAAAATATTGTAAATCATTTACTATTTTTTTCTTACACTTCTCTGACTCATTTGTGGCTTGTTTTCCAGGGCTAAGAGATAGATAGTAAAAGATGGAGAAAAAAAGAACTAGAACAATCAGAAGAAGACATCATAATTCTTAACAAACACAAAAATATTGGGCAAATGGTAGAAATGTTAGGAGTGGCCAAATCAACTATCTGGTACATTCTTAAAAAAGAAGGAAAACACTGGCAAACTCAGCAACACCAAAAGCCCTTTAAGACCACAAAAGACAACTAAAGTGGATATTTGCAGAATTCTGTCCTTGGTGGAGAAAATCTCTTCACATATCTAAAGAGAGAAAACTCTCACAGAGGTAGACATTACATTACTAAAGTCTACAATCAAGATATGCTTTCATGAATGTAAATACAGAAGGTTTACCACAAGGTGCAAACCACTGGTAATACTCAAGAAGAAGTGTTATGGCATGGACATTTATGGCTGCCAGTGGAACTGGTTCGCTGGTTTTTATTGATGATGTGATTGCTGATACAAGCAACAGGATGAATTCTGAAGTGTAAAAGTAGCATGATGAATTCTGAAGTGTATTGGGCTATATTATCTGCTCAGATTCAGCCAAATGCTGTAAAACGGATAGAACAGTGCTCCATAGTACAGATGGATGACCAAAGCCATGCTGTGAAATTTAACCCCAGTGTTTCTTAAGGCAATGGAATTGCATATTTTTCAATTGTCAATTAAGCATGACTTTCACTTACTGATGACAAAACTGAGAGCAAGACCCACAAAAAGGCAGCAACTAAAAGTGGCTGCAGTAAAGGCTTAGTAAAGCATCTCAATGGAGGAAACTCAGCATTCATTGATGTCCATGGGTTTGAGACCTCAGGCAGTCATTGACTGCAAAGGATTATTAAAGTATTAAAAATATTCCTTGTATTTGTTCTTATGTTTTTATGTCCAATTACTTCTGATCCCCTGAAAATGAGAGATTATGTATAAAACTGGCTGTAATTCCTAAACAGTTAATGTAACATTTTTGTGAAACTCTTCGAATTAAACTTCAAAGTCTCGACTTCAGCCACATCTTGATTTGTTCACTAATTCGTCCTAATCTCCCACCAACCACCCATATACGAGACCAGGCAGACTTTGCCTCCATGTTTTAATCGTCATGTTTAAATGGTTCGAGACAAATTACTTGCAAGTCAGTTAAACAAAACACTTCCTACTAGTCTCGGGTGGTGATCCATATGTTTTAATGACCAGGACAATACAGACATATCAGGAGAAAGGGAAGTGCTAGGGTGTTCCGAAATTCCTTCAGGCCAGTAGTCAAAAATATTGAAACAGTTCAACCGTACCCATCAGGCTTGCTCTGGCTATAAAATAGAACCCTAACTTCTGGAAAAAATATCCTACTTTATTGAAATGCCAAAACCTAATTGATTAGGACTCAGTAGCAAAAATCACAAAGGAAGTAGGCAACAAAGAACTAAGCACTTTGCATTCATGTTATACTTGAGTGCAGAATGAGCATAATCTAAACACACTAAAAATATATCAAAAAATGGTCCTGATTATTATAATTAGTTGAAATGTATGTACCTTATAGGCAAGTCCTGAGGAGATGGTATGCTATGTGGAAAGACAATGAATACCAGTGGTATAGGTTAGGTTAGCTCAGGTTTCACAACCTTTGAACTACAGAATGCCTTTCATTGTTGGCATTAAAAAACAGAGAATGCTACGGATGAAATGAAGATATTCCTAAATCCGTAATTGACAGTAATATTTTTGGGATATCATTTATGGGAGGGGAAGTCAGATGGATCAATAATGTATAGTATCAGGGATCTACCCAAGATGAGGGAAACTGTAACCAAAGTCTATAGGGATATTCCAGAGATTCTTTGACTGCCAGCTCCAATTATCTTGGATCTATCTCGGAAAAGGGATCATAGGGTAATAGGGATAATAGGGATAAAGGGAGAATACACCTTAAAATCAGGCTTAAAATCACGCTGCGGCACGCAGAAGGTATTATCACTGTTACAAAACTGTAAATGAAAAAACTATTTACTTTGGTCACCATAACTTAGAAAAAGAAAAAGATGTGTAATAATCAGGTCTATTCCCTGTTTGAATTTACCTGCCACCTCTTTTTCTCAGTTATAGTGACCAAACAGGGTATGGACTCAATTGTTAAAGGAATTTATGATCGGCTTTGGCAATACTTTAAGTACGTAGTCCGAGTTGCGAATTCAGCGAAAATGTTGATTCTACTCTGATTCTACTCTGCCTAGAATTAAAGGAAATAGGAAATGCTGTACATAGTTTGTTAAATGATGTGACAGACTTATTCACTTCTGTATCAAACAACTGAAATATGTAACTGGTTATTGTATTGCAAAATTTAAATAGGAAGGAAAAAATCAATGAAATCATATGTCCAGTGCAAAAGTTCAGATTATGGATTTTTTGACAATGGTAGGCTACCTTGTCTGTGTTGAGACACTTCTTCAATTTTCATGTTTAACACTTTAGGCTTTAAGTGTATATTCATACTGTGGCCGCTATAGTTAACCTAAAGATGACATTAAGATTTTTTCCCCCTCACAACCAGTCAATTGGTAAAGAAGAGATATGATTTCAATCTACCAGTATTTTCTTTGGATGATTACAGCCCTAGTGTGTTCACACTCTGAAAGTAAAAAAATTAGTACAGTTAAAAAAAAGCTAATGAATGTCATTATCAAGCAATGCCATGTTGTATACTAATTCATGATATATATTATATACATTAATATTTCAATAATGTATAGAAATTATATTTACTTTGGAACTGGGACACAGCTACAATGCCTTAAACCTGAGTTCTGCTAGAGACCTGGTTACTGGTTTAAGCCACTTTAAATGAGAAGGTTCTGTAATTGGACCCATTACCTCGAAGGGCAGTGGTTTTAATCCTGTCTGAATAGGCAGTTTTAGAGGGTTTTGACAGACTTTTAATTAACTATTATACAATGAATTACTTGTATTGTCTGAATTTTATAAAACTCTCTCCTGATACCAAAATAAGAAATATGTTCTTCTTTGTCCAGTTACTAATAAAATACCTGAATGGAAAGCAAGCTAAGTTTTACACAACAATGACATCAAATGATAATTTGGTGACCCATTTTATTTCATGAAGTGTGTGTGCTGTCAGAGTATGGGTCATCAGTCCTGGAGGAGAGTAGGGGAGGCTATCAATTACAATCTACACATGAACTCCTCCTCTATTGTACTCCCATAATACATTCGCCTGGCTCCTTCTGTCTGCCTTTTATCATCTCACTCTATACAATTCTTGCTTTCTGTCTTATTTATTTCACCTCACTATTTTTCCAGACCGACAAAATAATCAGAGAAGACAAGAAATCTGAACATGCTGAGCATGCAGCCTCACACTTCTCCTTAATATCCCTCCTTGTTAGCTAAGAACCCTGAGTTCAGTTTAACTGTGCCATACTACATCTTCACTACACTGACAGGTAGTTGACGTTAGGTTCAGTTCTTTGTTAGTGCCACACTGGTTCTGTTAGGCTATGGTACCATTGCGTGCTTGGCACTGTTTAAGAAAGCTTAAGGACAAAAATACAGATTCAGGTGTTTAAAGAAGTCCCTTGCAAGCTGTTATACAGCTGATGGCGATAACTACATTAACCTGGACTTGTGCGTCTCTATGCTATACATAGGTGAACTTAACTTAATTTATTTCTATGGTGGTTAGTCAGGGATGTTTCAGACTGCGGGAAATCCAATTTGTTTCTCAAATAAAATCTTAAGGACCGAGCATATGGAAATTATGTTGTTAAAATGAAAAACTGAAATTGATCCGATAAATAGGACTTAAACTAGCTAAGAGCGATTCCTTTAATGCCAACGAAATGTTCCAGTCTCTGTAATAGGAATTTAAATTGCATTTCATGTGTTTACGTTTTTTTTTTGTTTTTTTTTTTTGCTGTACATACTTCCTAAAATCAATCTAGATACAATCTGAACATGACAAAAATTGGATTTGGCTGGCAGCCTGAACAATGCATCAGAGATGTTTTTGTAGCCTTAATTACTAATTACATACAAAATCTTTGGAGAGGTAGATTTTCATAATAATTTAAAATGAAAGACTCTGACAGGATTGCTGATGTTAAGCAATTCCACAAAACCCCAGTTGACAGGGACAGTTATGTTTTAAAAAAAATTCTTAATGTTGAAAAACCTTCAAAAAAAACAATTTCTACTGGCAGAGCACTTTATTAGAAAAACCATGGTCAACAAAAATACTGAGATAGGCTGTGGCATTCAAACCATGATTGATTGCTACTAAGGTGCCAATAAGGTGCCAAGAAAAAATTAATGTAATCAACAATCATCCCATGGTCAGAGTCACTGAGATCATTTTTCCCCATGAGATGTTTGATGCAAACATTAAATAAAAGCACTGGCCTGAATCTGCTGGGGTGTCATAAATTTAACTGCTGCCACATAATTGGCTGATAGAATAGCTTGAATGATAATTAGGTGTACATTTCTGTGAGTGTATTTCTTATAAATCTTCACATGGGGTTTATATATTTTATGGGTTTTATTTTTGCAGTCACAAATACAAGTAGGTACTGTGGTTGTTTCTCAGACATCAATGATGTGCAAATGATGAAGGAAACTTCGCTGACACCGGCTTGATTGCATAAAATAGGTTTATTACAAAGAAGACCAGTGTTGATCAGGCACCATGTTTTGCCTGGGAGACGACTCTGAGCCAGGATGAGTCTCTCTCCGAATCACAGCTCAAAACTCATTTATATAGGTTGGTGTATAGGCTAATATTTATAAGGACTTATCTTAACATCTGGTTTTGTCAATTATATGACCCCTCTCATAAAGCTGAAGGGTCGTAAATTCCTTCACTTATCAGCAGGTCAACCCATCGCACCTTCCAGTGGACCTTCCCCTGCCTAACACCAATGTCCCTAAGCAGCGAGAAAAAAGAAAACGCATGAGGTCCCAATATATTTACATCATGGCAGAAAACATTACTCTCAAAGCAATCGAAATAAAGAAAACCCCATACCTTACACTTTTCATATTGACCATGTTATGACACTCAAGTATTACCTATGTGCTTGTGTATGATAAAGAAGTACAAATTATCTATTAATATCACAGATTATGATATAATAAAACACAAAATCCAATACTATAAAAAATATGTAGGAAAACATATAAATGTTTCAAACTGTTGCTCCTCTGCAGCATCTGCTCCTACTGTAGTTTATTCTCAATGATATTCTAAATCTGGATATCTTGTCATTACAGTGTCCTTGTTCAGGGTCCTCTGTCCATTTTCACTGTCCATGTTTGAGTGTTTGAGTCCATTTAGGTTGGAGGGATCCTTGGACAATCAGCCACCCTCAACTTGGTCTCCACAATATTGTCCTGGGAAGAAAGAAATCACCAACCAGTATCTTGCAAAAACATATATTGTAATAAATACACTTTATCATATTTTCACATAATTCCAGTTTATGATTCACATTTTCTATTTCCCCAATTTCAACCATACTGATTTCGAACATCAAAAGTAAATGTTAAGACTGTAATGAAGTCAGATAATGAGAATGGATATTTCTCAACCATTCCGCCTTCTGTCTCAACTTCTTCCTCGTCTTCGCCTGGGTCATCCCTACATATTAGCGGCATCTGGGAATTGTCTCCCAGCATTACAACTCCAACCCATCACAGTATCATAGCCTTCGCAAAAATCAACAGCAAAAACAAAACATCACACACAATGATAAAAGGACAGCCGCCAAAATATAATCGCGAGCCATGTCATGTTTCAGCAACATCAGTCTGTGACTCCTCTGAGTATTCGAAACCTCTTATGGTCTCATTTGCAGAACCCTGCAGAGTGTAGGTAATATTATCAATATGATCAGCTAAGAATGTTACGCCATACCATGGAAATAATCCTATACCCCATTTCTCTCCCAAACTTATCCTCCTTTGGTAGGATTCCAGGTTATGGAACTGTGCCAATTCTCACTTCTTCCTACTTCCAGAAGTATCATTGGATTGGACCTCACCAGGTTCCTGTCCCTTCTGGACAACAAAAACATCATACAGAAGTTTCAGTTTTGCCATGTAACAACATCCGGTCCACGCATAAGGTAGAAATATTTATGCCTCATTACCACAAACCCACCAAATATCTTTAAAATTTCCTATGGTCACATTTCCCGGCAGGGTTTGGTGTTTTACGCTCATCGTTCGACTCTTTGAGCGATGTGGTGCATGAAAGGTCACTGTATACATCTTATTAAAAACCTGTCGATCATGTCTTCTAAATTGCATCATGTAGTTATCACATTCTGATAAACCCATAAACATACCAGCCCCATCATGGGTATCATTTGAACAAAAGCAGGCTCCGGCTTTCACACGTGTCACATCCATGACATCAGGGACGGCTGTTGTAACATCTTCATGATGATCGAGTAAATTCATATATGGCAATTCCCTCAAGCAAAAACAGCTCCGTCAAGGTCTAAATAGATGCACTGACACAGCCATCCAATAGTCTCTTGCTGCTTGTTGATTATGCAAAAGCCATGATAACACATGACTTTGATATTCAAGTCAACAGTTTCGGTACTGTCTCTAAAATTGAAGGCCATGTACCTGGAGTTGGAACTCTCACCACACACAGACAATTCATATGACTAGCCAATCTTACAGAGTGTGTTAACTGCTGGAACCACCAATTCCTACTTGCCCACGGGTCTGCGATTTGCAATACTGAGGAGTCAAACCCATATGCCTTCCACTTAGTTTCTCGCTTCTGTAATGCATGGAAATGTTCAGTCATGTCTTCCGTTGTCCAGTCAAAGTCATAAAAGTCACTGTCCATGTCTGCCATAGTCAACTGGACTGTCACGGATGAATCTGTATCATTCTTTTCAGTTCTTGATGGAGAATTGATGTCATAATTGTCACTTCTGCTTCTTTAACAACTTGGGGCTCTGCGATCTTACTTTCATTTATCACCACTAGAGTCACAATGCTGGTTCTGTAGACTAACTCTGACCGCACACTATGAACTGTTTTTTAATCTCAAATTGTGAATCATAATAACAACACTTATAGTCACCTTGATCTTCCAACTGGAACCTGCGTAGATAAAGGCTACAGTCTCCTTCAATCTTCAACCTCCTATGATCATTGAGCAACACATACTTTCCTAATGATGACATTCTTGATAAATCAAGGGCCCTGCCGTGGGTATCTTCCCACTGGACTCGAAATTTCCCTTCTCCACTATTTTCTCCTGTACACTGACATGGGAGCCGAACTGATTTTCCCAAGGTTACTTCAAGCCTGGTGTTCGTGACGTTTTGGTCTAACCCTTTTCCGAACTGGCCTTGGACTCCTTGGTCTAACTGGATCTGTGGATCCTCCTGGAGAGGTATTGCAACCCTCTATTGTTTCTGGGACATGTTATAACTCAATGTCACCAAATCTTCTTTCCTGCCCATTAACTGAAATGTCATCCCTTGCATAATCAGGAGCATACACAAGATCATCATGAATGTCCACACCATGGTCAATCCCTCCTTCTGGATCATGACCTTGGAGGTTCTCATGTACCTCTACTTCTTCTGTAGTTTCTTTTGGCTCTTTTGAGCCTTCAACTTCTCGGCTCTTTGAACGTGGTGCCTCTTCCCTTGGCGTTTTAACACAATGTGATAAGTGATACCATGTCGGAGACCCTTTAACCTGGACTGCAGTTCCAGTACTGCGAACAACTTCAAATGGTCCTTGGTGATATTCGTTAAACCACTTCCTTCTAAACACCTTTACGAACACCTTGTCTCCAAGTTGTGCCAACGGAAGCGCCGCTGCCCAATTTAGACCCGTGCATTGGCAAATTTTAAAAATGCGTTTTTAAACACACCATTCATTTTCTCACAAATTCCTTGGCTTTGCAGATGGTAAATGGCTCCTTGATGTTTAATTCCTAATTTTTGTAGAATTGATCTTACCGTTTTATCCATGAACTCTTTTCCATTATCTGAGGATATGCGATCTTGAAGTCCCCACCTGCTTCTGGCCTCACAACACAAAACTTGGCAACAGACTGAGCATCCTTCTGCTTGGTTGGACAAGCCTCAGGCCATCGCAAAGATCTGTCCACTATGACTAGCATAAATCTTTTGACTCCAACTGGTTTTATCATATCAACAAAATCCACGACCAGCTCACGCATGGGACCAGTCGGAATTTGAATGTAACCAGGGGGAACCATCACACCCACTCTGGACCTTTTTAGACAGATAGTGCAACTGCCTATGACATAATCAATTTTTTCAAGCAAGTACAGTGCCCAAAAACCATACTCTTTTGTGATCTTTCTCCTAACTTCCCCCCTTGTAACATGAGCTAGCCCATGTGCTTCTTGAATCCTCAGACCTAGCAGGTCTGGGGGTACTACCATCAGCCCTTCATGATTTCACCACAGACCCGTAGAATCTTGAGTGGCACCTCGGTCTAGCCATAATTGTTTATTCATCGTAGAAACAGCGTCTTGCATTGAGACCAAATCTCAGAGCATAATTTTAACTTCCAAGTCCACCTCATGGGCGACCAGAGGAACCTTGCCTAATCTACCTGCTCCTGCAACTGCTTTTGCAGCCTCGTCAGCCACTTTGTTACCCTGTGTGACCCTTGACATATCCATTTTGTGTGCTGCACACTTAGCTATCGCTATTTCTTTAGGCTTCATCATAGCATGCAACAGTTTAATTATCTGAGCATGATGCTGTATAGGAGAACCATCCATTTTCGTAAACCCTTGATTTTTCCACACCAATCCAAATAAGTGACACACATTATGTGCATACGCTGAATCTGTATATATTATCACCCGCTTACCTTCTCCTACGAGACATGCTTCAGTCAGTCCCAAAAGTTCAACAAGCTGTGCGGACGCAGGCTGTGGTTTCACTTCCACCTTCTCAACAACAAACTCAGTTCCCTGGGCTTTCACTACTGCATAGCCAGCGCATTTGTCTCCTATCTGATAGTTGGACCCATCAGTCCAATACTCCAGGTCTGCCTCACGCAACGGAAGGGCTTGCAAATCTGACCTGAACCTCAAATACTTCAGCAAATTCTTAGCTGGATTTACCGTGGCACTCCTTGTCAGGGTGAAATCTTCCTGTTCTAAGAGCCTATGATAGTCTCTGACCCTAGGCATAGTCAATGTATATTTACCATAATTCAAAAGACAACGAACTGCACATGCATATTTACCCCCAATGGGGGTAGACACATATAGCAAAAAATTCTTAGAATAATCTGGCAGCACTACCACTGGAGCCTCCTGTAATCTCTGTTTAATTGTCTCAAATGCCAAAAGACCATCCTGTGTCCAGGTAAGGTTACAATGAAGTTGGGCATTCCAGGTATCTTTAATCATAGCCCTCTAAGGTTCTGTTAGGCTGGCATAATCCTCTACCCATGCTGAACAATAACCAGCAATACCAAGAAGCATCATCATCTCTCTGACTGTTCTAGGCTTTGGAGCCTTTCGAATAGCTTCTAAATGACTGTCAGAGATTCTTCTGTGTCCCTGAGTTATTGTTTGACCCAGATAAACTACCTCTTTCTGCCAATATTTGCAACAATTTAATCAAATCCTTATGACTTATTTCCTTATCTGGCGAACAGATGATAATGTCGTCAACATACTGAACAACAGTGCTATTCAACATCTGATCTATCCATGGCAAATCATCTTTCAACACTTTATTGAAAATGTGAGGACTATGTTTAAATCCTTGTGGTAATCTCTAGTATTCATAGGACTTTCCTTTGTATGTAACCCTAAATAAACCTCGACTTTCTATGCTAAGTGGAACACTGAAATATGCCCCACACGAATCCACCACTGTAAAGTGTGTAGCATCTGGGGGGATTTGTTGAAATAGAGTATGCGGATCCGGCGCATCAGCTGGAAAATCAGCCACTGCTTCATTTACGGCTCTTAAGTCATGTACCAGGCGATAGGAATCATCTGGCTTCTTCACAGGCAATAGAGGCATGTTGCTCTGGGGATTCAGACTTATCCCCAAAACATCTGCTTGCAACAGTCCTTTAATTATTTTTTGGTTCAATCCCTTGGATTGTCTCCTCCCTCAGTGGGTACTGGCTCTTCCAAGGAGGTTTGGCTCCTGGTCAGAGTTCGACTTTCACTGGTTGGGCTGACTTCACAAGTCCAATATCAGTACTATGCTGTGACCACAAACATTCTGGAACGTGTTGTAGTATCTCCTCTCTCATACAATCTCAGTCTAACTTAACACTGAAAATTGACTCATGTGTCATCTGCACATTTTGTGGTTGTCCCTGTCCTTGAGCCAAGATCATGATCTTTATGAACCGCTGATCCTCACTTCTCCAGATAGCAAGGTTTTCTTTTATCGGTGCAAAAATGGCCTCCTCTGCTTCTGCCATTACTGTCTCTATGTGCTTCTGTTTATATCCCTCAGCCACCATCAAAGGCACATGTGGAACACTTTCCTCAATGTCATTCTCTTTATCAAGATAATCAGTATTGTTTAACTTCATAGCTGCTCCTTGTGGTGCCAAAATTATGAAGCATGAGCTAAGCTGAACTTGCTCCGGTTGATTACTAAACCACTCCGACAGATTCGATTTAGCAGCATTCTTTTAATAGTTAAGCATGCAGTGGAGTGGATACTAAGGGAGCTTAGCATCAGGCATGTTTGCTATGATGAACTTTTCCCACAGCTTGACTGGCTCCAATAGGTCTGGACTAAGATTTCCAATCCAAAACACTGAAGAAGCCTCAGTCTCTGCTGTCATAAATAGTTGGTGATAATTATCATTTGGCACTTCCACCATCCAGTGTACACCGTATTACACAATTCAGTCTGCACACTTCCAATGGTCAATCATTTACTTTAACCACTATTGTTGGATCTTGCTCTGGCCCTGACACTACCAGCTGACACCCCCCTTTCAGATCTTCTGGGCACCCCTAGAACCCTGGTTCTGGACCCCTGTAAGGGTTTGATTGGTCCCCTGGATGGCTGCGGTTGTCCTCTGAAACTTCCTCTGATACCTCCTCTAGTAAAACTCCCTCTTATCCTTTTACAGTCCCAAGCATAGTGGCCAAGCTGTCCACAGTTATAACATGCTTCTGGAGGCTGTTGAAAATTTGGATTAACAGTTCCTCCTCTACCTCTTTCTAAATTTCCTCAACCTCTTCCTCTCCATATCTCTAGCTGACCAAAAACTGGTTGTAAAAAGGAAGTGGCCGGGGCCTCAGACAATGGCTGGGGCAGTTGAAACTGGATCTCTCCCGGGTTCAGTTGTGATGGTAGTTGATTTGGTTGAGACTGGCTCATCATAACCAAAGCCTGTTTCTTCTCTTTTTTCTTGTTGTCTACCAATTGTATTTGATTAAGTTTTTTAAGAGTTTCCTGATCCTGTTCTTTCTGATCATGCTCCTTTTTCTGATATAGCTCAACTTGATGTGTTATATGATCCATGTAAATGCTTTTTGTCATGCGTCCAAGACCAACCACCTCTGCAAGTTTGCTCCTCACTGGTAGGCAGCCCTTTCTGTATCTAAAGTCGCAAAATTGATTGCTCCATTGATTCAAGTCATGGTCATTTCTTGTGACATTTCTCCACACTTGATGGGCCCTCGATACGTAAGCCCTCGGGTTTTCCTGCGGTCCCAGTGGCTCAATGAAAATATTATCAGGGTGTACATATGTTGGGAATGTATCTCTCAGTGCTCCCCCCATTCAACCTCTACTTGCAGCAAACAACTCTGAATCATTTACTGCAGTCATCACATATCGATTAAGTCCTGCCTTCTGTAAGGAGACATCTCCCATCTCCATCCTTCTAAACCTTTGTCCGCCCCTACTTTCCAGGTGTGCCTTTTTCTTCTTACTTTTGGAGCTTGGGTACAGCTTTATGGTTTGCCTTTCCCGTCTCTATTGTTTGCTCATCCTCATCTTTGAGGTGATAACTACCCTCATGTCTAATCACTGGAAGCTGGGGATAAACATCAGTAAACTTCACCTCCTTCTCATAAGGTGGGGGCTCTTTACTGAGGCTATATGTGAGAAGGGTGCGTTAACCTTCACCATTAACTTTTCTGTTTCCTTTACAATCTTTTCCATTTCTTCTGCACTCCTTTCCCTCTTTTCCTCTCCATATCTCTAGCTGACCAAAAACTGGTTGTAAAAAGGAAGTGGCCGGGGCCTCAGACAATGGCTGGGGCAGTTGAAACTGGATCTCTCCCGGGTTCAGTTGTGATGGTAGTTGATTTGGTTGAGACTGGCTCATCATAACCAAAGCCTGTTTCTTCTCTTTTTTCTTGTTGTCTACCAATTGTATTTGATTAAGTTTTTTAAGAGTTTCCTGATCCTGTTCTTTCTGATCATGCTCCTTTTTCTGATATAGCTCAACTTGATGTGTTATATGATCCATGTAAATGCTTTTTGTCATGCGTCCAAGACCAACCACCTCTGCAAGTTTGCTCCTCACTGGTAGGCAGCCCTTTCTGTATCTAAAGTCGCAAAATTGATTGCTCCATTGATTCAAGTCATGGTCATTTCTTGTGACATTTCTCCACACTTGATGGGCCCTCGATACGTAAGCCCTCGGGTTTTCCTGCGGTCCCAGTGGCTCAATGAAAATATTATCAGGGTGTACATATGTTGGGAATGTATCTCTCAGTGCTCCCCCCATTCAACCTCTACTTGCAGCAAACAACTCTGAATCATTTACTGCAGTCATCACATATCGATTAAGTCCTGCCTTCTGTAAGGAGACATCTCCCATCTCCATCCTTCTAAACCTTTGTCCGCCCCTACTTTCCAGGTGTGCCTTTTTCTTCTTACTTTTGGAGCTTGGGTACAGCTTTATGGTTGTCCTAGCCTTTCCCGTCTCTATTGTTTGCTCATCCTCATCTTTGAGGTGATAACTACCCTCATGTCTAATCACTGGAAGCTGGGGATAAACATCAGTAAACTTCACCTCCTTCTCATAAGGTGGGGGCTCTTTACTGAGGCTATATGTGAGAAGGGTGCGTTAACCTTCACCATTAACTTTTCTGTTTCCTTTACAATCTTTTCCATTTCTTCTGCACTCCTTTCCCTCTTTTCCTTTGCATCTTTTAACAATTTCTGTCCCTCATTTTCAAATAGCTAAAGGATGCCAAGTTCTGTCTGTCTCTTCTCGTTGCGTTTCTTTCCCTTCTTACCTTTCTTTTGCCCTAACTTATATGTAGACACAAGCACCTGCATTGTTTTAATTACTTCTGGATTAAGAGTCCCTTCCACTGGCCAAGGTTGGTCAATGTCAGGCCAACGCTTGCTCCGTTTTCCCGACATCTTTGCAATATTTTTAACAAGAGGATTATTCTTCTGCACCAACTCAATGGAGGTAGTCATTTTTTAAATCTTATTATCCATCTTTGACATTGTAATGACTCCCTAATACTCTGTATTGTAAATCGACACAACTTAAAAGACTATTTATGAAGCACTGTATTACCACAATCAATCAAGAAAGATGAAATAAATTTGATTAATTTAATTAATTAAAATTAATTAAATTCTTGTGTTGGTCAGTCGGTTGCCAAGCCTTCTTCTAAGTAATAGCAACATGTAATTTCCCTCACTTTTCACTTGCATGCGTTCTAAATTTTCATACTCAATTTTATTTATACAATGTGTTGTCAATTTATGAATATACCATTTTTCTCTGTTTTTCTATCTTCCAGGGAGAGAAGGGAAGGGTGCTCCCTCTCTACTCCTCTTATCAGGAAGAGCAAACCTATTAGTGCGCAAAGTGGGATACCACCCCTTGCTCTGCCTCTTGAATTACCAAGGACTTCCAGGATACACTGGCCATCAGAAAGTGAACATCTAGCCCAAACTCCCCTTAGGGTCATAGAGTCAAATCAACCCAGTGCAGCAAGACACAGAGCCAGGGACAAAGAGCATACACAAAAGCCAGCCACTAATCCTATATGTAAAATCAGACTTTGTTTTCCAGTTCTGATCGACTTTATGAGGAGATTTTCCATTTTCTCATGGCCTTTCTCAGCCCTTTCTATTCTCACTTTTCTCAAACTTTATCTTCTGTCTTTTCTTTTAGGCCTATAACTTCTGTTTTTCACTTATATTCTCTTTATTTCATCTCTTCTTCTATTTTCTCTTGTCTTCTCTTTTCTTTTATCTTTATTTCATCTCTTATTCTCTTTTTCTCTTATCTTCTCTTTTTTCTCTTATCTCCTCTTTTCGTTTTGCCAGTCCCCCTGGGCCCAGGGCTATTATTTTTTCCTTTTTTCCACACAATTTGGACTACTTCTTAAAGCCAACTTTCATGCAGCGTCTAATTTACATGTCTTACCATTAAGAAGATGCAGGCCCTGTCTTCATTAATCTTGCATGGTTATTTAGCTCACTTTATCGTTACTAGTTCCGCTATTCTACACCTTTTTTTTACTTCAACTTTTATTTCTCCTACTTCAACTTTTATTTCTCTTACTTCTTTTCTCTATAATACTTCCCCCTTTTTCGTCATTGACAACGCAATAACCCCAATTTAGACGAAGTATCGTTCCAAACATCAACACATCACAGCATGTCCGTACAAAAGCTTCTTCACAGTGCAGCCAACCAGCAAAAACACAACAGCCTAAACGAACGAACCAGCGCCCCAGTTTTGTGAGAAAATACTCAACTGATGCGTTAATCTGGTGCAGGAGTCGGTGCGCTGAAGCTGTCAGTGACTGCAGGAGGCCACAACTGATCCTGTTCATGACGTCAAGACTGTGGTTGTTTCTCAGACTTTGATGAGGTACAGATGATGAAGGAAACTTCACTGACACCAGCTTGATATCATAAAATACGTTTATTAAGGAGAAGACCAGCGTCGATCAGGCACCATGGTTTGCCTGGGAGACGACTCGGAGCCAGGATGAGTCTCTCTCCGAATCACAGCTCAAAACTCACGTAAATAGGTTGGTGTATAGGCTAATATATATGAGGACTTATCCTAACATCTGGGTTTGTCAATTATATGACCCCTCTCATAAAGGTGAAGGGTCATAAATTCCTTGACTTATCAGACCTTGGAATCTCTTTTAACCTAAACATTCCAGAATTAGGGGACAGATAAACTTTGTCACTTATTAGACACTACAGTACATAAGAATTTGGAGAGTGACAAAATTTTCTTGATTTTTCCTCCCTTTACAACCCCAATAGATACGAAAAAAAGCCACAGGAATTCTCAATAAATGGCCCAGAGAGGTGATGATGCATATGAAGGAGACCATCAGTAGGTTAAAAAAAACAGAAAAAACCTTTTACTAATCCAATTATAGAGTTGGCCAAATCAACAATTTGGTACATTCTCTAGAAGAAGAAATTCTTGTGCAAGTTCAAAACCACCAAAAGGTCATGGAAGACAGGCCAAGAACTCTTGAGGAAGGTTAATCCTACAACTTTTAGTTTTATCACTGTCAAAGTCTACAGTCAAGAGATACCTTAATGAAAGTAAAATAGAGGGTTCACCAGAAAGTGCGAACCACTGGTAATAATGAAGAACAGAACAGCTGGATTAGACTTTACCAGACATCAAAAATAAATCTGCCTAGTTCTGGAAAAAGATTTTTTAGACAGACAAAACCAAAATTCTACTAGAATGATGGGAAGAAAACAGTTTGGGGAGGGAAAGGAACAACTCATGATTCAAAGCAAACCACATCTGTCAGTGGGATCAGTGGAACTGGGTCACTGGTGTTTATTGATGGTGTCACTGTTACATCACCTCCTCCTGTTACTTCATACAGAACTAAGAAGGAATTCTGAAGTATAAAGTGCTATACTATCTGCTCAGATTCAGCCAATGCTACAAGTACAAACGGATAATTACCCAAAACATACTGTGAGACCCCCTCAATACTTCACACCTGGCTGGGTCAGTCACCTGAGCTCAGCCCAAAATGAGCATACTTTTCACTAACTTGAGACAAATAGGAGGGCAGAAAGACCCACAAACATGTAGCAACCAAGAGCAGCTGCAGTAAAGGCCTCGCTAAGCATCTCAAGGCAGGGAAAACACAGCATTTGGTGATGTCCATGGGTTCTACACTCCAGGCAGTCATTGACTACAAAGGACTTTCATTCAAATATTAAAAAATGGTCATAAAAATTAATAATCATTCTAGTTTGTCCAACTGAATGGACAAACGATGAATCGGGCTGAAAGTCTTTACTTCAATCAGACCTTGATGGCTTTGTTTCAAATGTCCTGATCTACAGAGACAAAATAATAAAAATTTTGTCACTGTCCCTATAATAATGTATCTTTAAACTTCATATAAAACTATTGTTTTCATTTTTTTTGTACATGTAATAACAGAATGAAACATTCTTCCAGAGTGGGTGGCTCATGGGTATTGTAGAGGAACATGTGCTCTGTTCCTGTGTGTGGAACATTTTCACACTCCAAGCATGGGCATTTCCTTAGCACATTTACTGCAGCAGTGTGAGTGGCAGCATCTAAAGCACACAATCAAATAATCCACAACACTAATAGTACACAATACCCATTTTCTATAAAATAAAGAATACTAAAAAAAGGTAGCAGTTCAGTTAAAGAAATATGTAAATACATTTTTTTAAAATATATTCTGTATTTCTGTACACATAAAATTAAGAGAGAGACAGTTTCTGTCCTGTTTCATTTATTCATATGAATTTGAACCCACTATACAATCACTAGGTCAATGTAAACTAAAGAAAATGGATTTTCAAGATTGTAAAAATAGGGTAATCCTCAAAGCAACAGTGGATTTGCTACTAGAGCATGCACTGTTTATCCACATGAGATGACCATTCTACTTTTTTGTCTTTTGTTATAAATGTAGATGCAGATATGGAATAAACCTATAGTAACCACACATCTGACCAGCTCTGTTGGGAATCCATTCAGACAGGAGACATTTCACAGAGGTCACATTACCGATATTACTGCAGTGAACTGCAATAATAATTCACATTTATAACTAATAATACTAATAGAAAAAAAGAGTAATCTCCATCAAATTACATTACTGAACGTCAAATATTTATGCTGATTACTTAAGTTTATTAGCACTTCTCAGCCAAAAATTTTCTCAACTATCGACATATTTCTGTACCCTTACAATTGTGGTGACAGATTGTGCTGTGCCATCTTGGACTTCCTTTTTTTATTATGTTGGTGTTTTCCGAGGGTCTCCACAATTATGTTGAGGAGTAAAGTTGTCATAACAAATGGAACTGATGGCCTGAGCTATAAAATTTGAACTCAGGTTATAATAGCTTGTAGTTTTTTTCCCTTTGTGGTTAAGGTTAGACAACAGGAGACTGTCCTCACAAATGCCAATGACGCCATATATTTACATTTCCCTCTATGTGTGTGAATGCGTGTGTGTGTTTGTGTGTGTGTTTGTGTTTGTTGAATGATAAACGTGATATGGGCCTCATGTCTTGGTAGGTGGTAATGGAGACCAGAAGGACCGGTCTCATGTTCAGCTTTTCAAAGACAAGACAGAGATTAACAAAACACACACACACACACACCACACACACACACACTTTAGTCACTCTTGGTTACTATAACCTAAAGCAAAATTTAAACTGAACCTTTAAACCAGATCCTAACCCTCAGTTGTCCCTTTGAAGTTGTAAGGAAAGGCCAAAATGTCTTCATTGTTACAGTTTTGTGCTGGTTGACACAAAAGCAGAGGATAGTACTTGAGAACACTTAGGGGCAGTAAGGGGCTGAGAGAGTATATACCACTACATCGGAGGTGTGACGAGTAGTGGAATGAGACATAGGGGTGCTACTCTGCAGCTGCTGAGAGAGGTGATCCAAGACTTCCACACACAAACCGGGTATAGAGCAAAAACACCACTCCTACATCACCAATGTCCTAATCTTCACTCTCCAGCTCATAAATCTAAAGCCAACACAGCACTGCTGCTGTAGCATTACACACACATACACACACTGATCAAACACACTTATACACCTTGTCCATTTGCTCCATGGATGAAGTGTTCATATGAGAATAATAACATGAGTTGATGAGAATATATTTTTTTTAAATGCAATTTTTCTCCAGTTTACCTGCTGATATATTTGGTGACTCTCAGTTCCCATGGCAACTTCCCATGTCTTTTAAACTTTAGACAGACTGGAGTGAATAGGTGCAGTACATAACTCCCCAACAAAGGACAATTCACTTCAATTCAGTTTTATATATATATATATAGCACCATATCATAACTGAAATTATCTTAGGACACTTTTCATAGAGAACAGGTCTAGACCATACTCTTTATTAAAAGTTAGGTTACATGACTGAAACAAGAATTCCTATCATTAACATGTGTAACAGAAAAAACTAAGCAGCATAATATGATAGAATTCAGGTTTATTTTGATTCAGTGAACAAAAAATGTTTTATATTGTTGCCAGTCTGTCTCATTAATAACCAAGTTCAGTTTTCTAAAAAACAAAAAAGCCTTCAACAAAAATGATCTCAAAATCATCACAAAATAGATTCTAGTCTTACCTATTAAATGATTTTTTTAAAACAAAATCTAAACTACTGACATAAGAATTATGGGCAAATTAGTATGGTAAACATAATTACTATAGATTGTATGGTTATAGTATAGTTATACTAAGTATAGCTAGTATAGGCACCAGGGTATTGTAACATCTCAATTATGTTGCATTTCTTCTTTGATGGATGTATAGATTTGGATATGTATGAAAAAAGAACTTTTAAAACATTTAAGAAAGCATCAGGGGGTAGTTTATCATTCATAGTTATTTGTTGAATTCATTCAGTCTTTGTTGTCAGACATTGTTGCATCCGCAATCTCAGGTAGTAGTGGTGGAAGAACTGCTCAAGTCTTTCATGTGACCAAAGTTAGTCAAACAGACACAGTATTTACTATGCGTTTTGATATTTGAGGCTGCTGTAATGCAGTAGTTGTTGGCAGAGTCCCACTTGCCACACGTGTTTCAAAAAATAAAGCTTTTATATCAACCCACTGCTCGTCAAATTTTGACAGGTCCCTAACCTCCAAAGGCTCAAAAATTCTACATCAATTTTTATATTATTTGTCAAAAAGATTGCCCTTTTTTAACTATAATTTCTTCCTTTGAGCCATCACTACAGAGGTGCTGGAAGATATCTACTTCATACAATCAGAACATGGCATACTTTCCTCAACATTAATTAGGTTTAAAAAATTGATTCCCATTCTTAAAACTATTGAGGCGAGAAAGCCTACTTGAATCAGGTAAATGTTGGAACTTTTAATATAAAATAGGGGTTTAGCATTAATGTAGCCTGCTTGCTCCTTACTGTTACTGAATAACTCTACTTCGGTTGTCTTCAGCTTATGAGAGAGGGTGAAAAAGAATCTTTCCTGATGATATTTAGCATAGAGGCTGGGAAGGTAATGCCATCAGAGGCAAGGAGGTAGTAATAACAACTTCAACTTCAGAGATCTGAAATAGCTTCCTGTATTTCCTCACAATGTGTCTTAGCGCTATGCCTAAAGTGCTATGGTTCAGGGTTCAACCAAGGGCTATTTTCCCCTCACAGATTTTGCTCAGTGGAGTGTTCCATCCGTAGGACCTTACCCCCTGCTGACTGATTATGTTGTAGAACACATGATGCTGCATGAGCAGGAAGAGTTTTATGGCTGGTACAGAGAAGTGAATCATGGTACCTTTACCTTTAAGAATTAAACTCTACATTACTCTAATAACAATACAACTTTGAGAGCATCTGAGAGCTGGTGGAGGGTTACCTGAACATCTCTGAAGAGGGCTTGACTGAGCCCCCAAAACACAACATCACTCATGATAAAGGGTATTTCTGTTGAAAAACGTAACATTTCTGAAAAAGTATAGGTAAATGACAAAAGATATCTCTTTAAACCTTTGTTCTATGGAGGAAATTGAGTTTGATACTACACTCTGCATGTCTTTTTCATGTGTGATTATACCAGAAAATGGTGAACATGTGATGGAAAAAACTGAAAAATGTTGTGTGACTTTATATTTTACTTCAGTCTGTGTACACTGAACTGCAAAACATGTATATAAAGACTAGATCATCAAAGGACTACCTAATTCTTTTGAAAATGAAAACCTGTTTTCTCCTGAAAAAAATCAATCATTCTAGATCAAATGAACCACCCTGAAATGGTTAAAATTTTCACAGTCCAGATATCATTGAAATATGAGCCACATGATACTGAATCAAAATTTGCTTCATCAGGCTGAACACAGTTATTTTGAACAGCAGTTATCTGGTGATGTTTTTTCATTATATTATCTTATTTTATCTTTTATGTTCTCATTTTTTATAATGCTATTATTATTATCATTAATTTTATTATAATCATTGTTGTTGTTTTTATATGCTCTTTTATTGTACTTTTTGAGTTTGTTTTGTTTTGAGGCTGAACCTGAATTGCGGGAGGCTCTGGCTCTTGAGATGTTAAAAAGCCTTTTCCTCAGGTTTGCAAGATCATCATCATGAGAAGAATATTCAAAAGTGACAGGGGATGGATTGCTACAGGGGAATTTTTTTATAAGGGAAAGATAGTGAAAGGGTCTCATATTATCACTTTATTTAAAAAAATTTATAGTTTTATAGAATTTCTAGTTTCTTAAATACTCTGATGGAAATACTCTGATGGAATGCTTATTCTCCATGAGTAAGACTCAAGCGTGTGAACAATACCATCATCTCAAAAAGGACACAACACAGGCTGGACTGAAATAAGAAAATGAGGAAAAAGAGTCTTGAAACACACAGATTGTCAAACAGAAAATAATCCCATCCCTGTGTCAGATTAGACCTTAGGAGAAAGATGAAGACAATGGCTCTAAAGATCTCAAACTATAGACTAGAATGTGTAAAACAAAAAAGTTTCTTTGTTGGGTCAACTTTTCCTCATGCCCCTATCTAAGGGAATAATAACATTTTTCATGTCATTTCCCCATAAAGTATTTGTTAATCACATTCTATAGTCTATGGACTTTTTTAAAATTATTATTTAAAACCAAGCATGAAAATATTCAAAGTTTTCAGACAATCTTTTTTGATTATGATTTAAAAATGAAAAAATTAATTACTCAAAAAAAACCACAGCAGCAAAAATTAAACATGTCTCAGAAAATGCGGTAATCTTTAGACTTTGTAAATTTGTAAAGAACAAGGCCCCTGGTTAAAAGACTCAGAGCTTGATTGCAGTTCCACATTTTTGTTTAGTTTGATTTTTTTGTGTTAGTTCTCCGCTCAGGTCAAGAGCTTTAGCTAGATCCATCATACGAGAACTGGTGGTATTTTTAAATACATTCTTAATGGTGTTGGAAGGCAAGGTCACTTAAATTCCTTAATTGGATGCTTGATCCTTGAGGTGGTGACAGAATGAATACAAAGTTTTTTTGGTAGATTATTTTTTATCAGTCTTTCAGATCTGAGGCCTTGATCCATCTGCTAAGTATCTCTGGCCAGTTTACTTGAAAATATCTTTTCCTTGATACATCTTGTCTTTAGCAATTTTTAATTTTTGAAACTCTGCTTCATAAAACAATCCCTCAATAGGTTCTCTTTTTTAATCTTTGAGTTTTAAATGTTAGGAAAATGATGAATGCAATAGGACACTAAAATCTTCATCTGTAAAATTCTGTTCATATTTTTTTATGAAACACTCCTCTCAGCCTGAATATCCAGATGAGATCTCCCTAATTAAAATTCATGTTTATTTAACCCAGTTTCGGGTGGGAAAGGTACCATACAGGTTTTGAAACACTCTAAAGGTGTTCTCTGAGGTCACCTGCATAGTTGTCACTTTTATATTTTTGCGATAGCCATGGTTATATCTTTTCATCAAGAGAGGTACGATGTTGAGGAATTGTCAAGTGTTTTAAGCCTTAAATTGACTCAACATTCTGATTTTTAATGTACATATAAATCTTTCAATTGACAAGGCTTACAGCTTGCAGGCTGTGGTAAAATGTATTATCCTGTAAAAACTCTTGTTAAAAGTTTCTTGCTGACATTCATTTCAGGCTTTTCCAGTGTCTGTCTTTTAAGAGAGATTCAAAGGCCCTAACCACCCTGATGGTGATTTTTTTCCTCAAGATACCTACATACAGTCATCACACAAATGATGTGCTCACAGATACAGCATCCAAAATGGAGTCGGACAAAGTGACGGAGTAAAAAATTGCAGGAGTTAGTTGTTTAGATAATTACAGTCACAGAAGAGAGGACCATAAGTTTGTAGCTAACAAAGGTAGTAAGTTAATAAGGAAGGTAATGTTACCTGGCAAAGCATTTCAATTTATCCATCAATCTAATTAATCACACTGTGCAAACGTCCATTTTCAGGTCTTTGTGGCTATAAAATCCTTTGCATGTATATGGACAAATACCATGATACAGACCAGCAAAAAGAAAGCAAACTGTCCCTATCGTTGCTGCTGCCAATAGTGGATGAATTGGTTTCCCAAACACACCACCTACAGACAGTAATACTTCCAACTCTGCGGCTAAAGTGGTTAAAATCACACCAACATCATATCTTGGCAAACTAGAGAGTAAGTCAAATGTACATGGGCAGGTAATTTAACATTACTGGATACACAAATATGAGATACACAAGTATTTTTTTTTTTAAATATGGATTCTTTTTAGGAGCCCCAAAATATATGGAGTTCAAAATGGCCATAGTTAGTCCCTTTTTAAGCCATTGCCCAAAAAGTTCTCCTACCAGCTTAGAAGATTTTCATCATATTGAGGATTAAATGTCTCGTGTTAATCGGAGTGACAATAAGTGGCAGAGAAAAGAATGTTCATGTTATTTTGTCCATTTTGCAATAATGTAAAATCAGTTGTTTTTTTTTTTATCATACTACTGGCCTATTTTGCAACAATAAAGCTTTTTTCATTTATTTTCAGTCTGTATCTTCCTGTCTGATGTCACCCTGTCAATCTCCACATTTCTCCTCCATCCACTGTATCTTTCTCTCAACACAGACACACACGCACACACACACACACACACAGATACACACACACACACACACACACACACACACACCAGCCAACCCCCAGCCCCCCCAAAAAAAAAAACAAAAACAAAAAAACAGACACATAGATTTTGCATATACAGCCAGGTACGCTCAGACACACACACATACACACACAAACACAATAGGGTAATGGTACTGGATATAAGCAGGGAGCAGGAATCAGTCAGTGTCCTTGCGGTGCCACATAAATTTACTATTTCTGTGCATGTGGTCATGTTTTAGTTACCTCTTTGGGACCTTTTCCAGTATAAACACTGTCCTTGTTGGGACCAGTAGTCCTCCAGGGGACCTAAGCCCAGTCCTTAAGAGGCAACTGTGTGTTTCATTGTGCAGCTTGGGAAGGGAAACAGATTTGAGTGCTACTCTGAGAATGTAAATGTTTCCTTCAGGTCAACAGCTGTGGGCACATACCACTTGGTGGTTTACAGACACTGGAGTAAAGTCAGGAGGTTGGAGGAGCTGCTGAGGTGCAGTATTATGCCACAGTGTTAATTTATGTAAAAGACGTTTACCATTAACCATTAAATGTTTTCCTTTAGTGATACTCCAAAGTTGAAACACAGGGATCTCTTGGATAATTTAAACATTCCATAGCTCAACTGGCCAGTTGATGTGACATAGCATTTTGCTAATGAACTCCCCCTGAGCAAGTCAACAACCAGATTTACTTTGCTCTGTCATCAAATGACTAAGGTTACTTTTCCTTATATCCGTGTTAAAATGGTATGTTAAATGTTGTCCTAATGCATTAATTTGCATTATAGAAAGTACTTTAAATTGGCTTTTATTTGAAACATCTGTCATTTAAAAACTGAAGTTAAACTCTAGTATTAACTCTATGCTCTAGGTACAGAGAGGCTGTCTACACGCCATTGAAACTTTCGCAACAGATTAACACAGACACCTTCTTCACTCCATTATTGTACATACAACCTATGCATTCTATAAGATATCATTAAATGGATTTTTCTTTTTGTTTAGGTGTTTTGAAAAGGCCGTAGTGTCTGTAAAACACCCACATCAAACTCTTGATTACTGTTTCATGAAGCTAATCACTTTAAAATTTCCAGATTCTTTTTCATTTTCAGACGTTCCAACTGTCAAATGGAATTCATTAGTGGCCTGATGATGAAGGCTGCAGTCGATGAGAAGGTAAAAATTCATCTCGATTCTTTGGGAATCAAACCGATTTAATAACCTTGGGAGCTATCCATGCATAAAGTGTGAAGTATTGATTAATTTATTCCCACAGTAGCTACATTGGATTACTTCCTTAAACTCAGTCAAGCCTGCAGATCCTGGGCCTGCTGCTCAGGGCTGGGATGGGATAAGGAGGGAATGGAATAGCTGGACGTTTTGTGGCTAAAGTACAGATCAAGTAAACAATGAGCTTTCTTTGCTCAGTTTACACTTGATTAATGTACAGACATACAGCAGAGTCACTAAATATCATAGCAAGGTAGGTCATATATTGTTATTTTCAGAACTAGCTAAACTGCAGATGGTCTCAAGCATCAAAGATCACAGAAATTAGCTGTGTATGGCAGTGAGTATAGTATACAAATTTACAAATTAGTAATTACTACTTAATTACTTAGGGGGCAGTTAATATTACTAATAGGACTATATGAAATAGTAATAATAGTTATCATAGTAATTAAAGCATTGGGTGTACAGGAGGATCAGTGAGTTGTCTGCAGTCATGGATTCAGACTCAGGAGCATCAGAGGCAGGAAAAATCTGCATAAAGTGATAGGAGGATCCCTCCTCCTATCACAGTCAATACAGACAAGAAGGGACAAAACTACAGAAGAGAAAACAATGGTTAGTAATGAGCATTTTTGAGATATTAATGTGCACAGGGACAGGGGAAGAGGTGGAGGAAAGGGGAGCTCGGTGCTTTATTCCAGGCAGTCTAGGCCTATAGCAGCATAGTGAGGGGATGGCTCCAACTGAGCCTGAGCCAGCCCTAACCATAATCTATAGCAAAAAGGAAAGTTATAAACCTATTATTAAACATGCAGACCGTGTCTGCCCCCTGGACCCAAACTGGAAGATGGTTCCACAGTAGATGAGCCTGATTACTGAAGGTTCTGCCCCCATTCTGCTTGTCGAGACTCTAAGAACCACAGGTAAGCCTGCATTCTGGGAGTGAAGTGTTCTACTGGGGAGGTAAAATACTATGAGCTCTTTAAGATGGGATCATGCCTGCCTATTAAGGGTTTTGTAGGTGAGGAGGAGGATTTTAAATTGTATTCTAGATTTTACAGGAAGCCAGTGCAGAGAAGCTAACACAGTGATAGCCTTTATTGGGACAGCCTGATAATTAGGAGTTGCAATAATCATGCCTATAAGTAATGAAAGCATGTACTCGTTTTTCTGCATCATTTTGGGAGAGGATGTTCCTGATATTTGCAATATTATGTAGGTTAAAAAGGCAGTCCTTGAAGTTTTTTATGTGGGATTTAAAGTACATGTCCTGATCAATGACAACTCCAAGATTCCTAGAGGCCAGAGCAATGCCATCTAGAGTGAATATATCATTGGATAAAGCTTTTCTGAGGTGTTGAGGGCCAAGCACAATACCTTCAGCTTTGTCTGAGTTTAATAGTAGGGAGTTGCTGGTCATCCAGCTCTTTAAGACATGCTTGAGGTTTAGCTAACTTATTGGTTTTGTCGGGTTTCATTGATAGGTACAATTGGGTATCATCTGCATAACAATGGACATTTATGGAGTATTTTCCTGATATTATTGCTGAAGGGTAGCATATATATGATTATTGGAACTGGTCCAAGCAGAGAACCTTGTGGAACACAGAGACTAACTTTTGAGTGTAAGGAGGATATATCATTAACGTACACAAACTGAAACTGATCTGATATAAAAAGCTGGTTTGAGTGGTGCCTTTAATGCAAATTAAATGCTAAAGTCTCTGTAATAGAATTTGATGATCAATAGAGTCAGATGCGGCACAAACATCTAACAAAACAAGTACAGAAAGATATCCTTTATCCGATGCAGTTAGAAGATCATTTGTAACCTTCAGCAGTGCTGTCTCCGTGCTATGAAGCACTCAGAATCCTGTCTGAAAATCCTCAAATAAACTGTTATTGTGTAAAAAGTCACACAACTGGTCGGTGACAGCTTTCTCAAAGATCTTATAGAGAAAGGGAAGGTTAGATATGGGTCTATAGTTGATTAAAATGTCTGGATCAAGGGTAGGCTTTTCAAGAGGTTTAGGCGCAGCTATTTTAAAGGACTGTGGCCTGGCAGAAAGGGCATATGGATTACATCTGATAGAGATGTGCTTAGGGTAAAACTTCCTTAAGCAGCCTGGTTGGGATGAGGTCTAAGAGACAGGTTGATTGTTTCAAAGAAGAAATCATTGAAGTTAGTTGGTGAAGGCTGATTGGAAAGAAACTGTCTAAGTATATATTGGATTTAATGTCTGTTTCTAAGGTTCTTGCGTTTGAGGACAAATCAGCGCCAGTTGAGGAGAGGAAGAGGTGAAATATATCTCTAATAGTCAGAATTTTATCATTAAAGAAGCTCGTGACATTGTTGCTACTGAGAGTTATAGGAATACATGGATCAATCGAACTATGACTCTCACTAAGCCTGGCTTCGGTGCAACTTTTTCCAGACTGTGTGTAGTCCAGTAATAGAGGTTCAAAAGTTACAACGGTCTGAGAGAAGAAATTTCTGTAGAAAGAGGATTAAGTGTTCAATTTCTATGCCATAAGTCAGAACAAGGTCGAGGGTGTGGTTAAAACAATTAATGGGTTGATTTACCCTCAGAGGAAAAGCCAACAGAGTCTAAAAGCTAGATAAGTGCTGAGGCTATCATTATCAATGTCCACATGAATATTGAAATCACCTACAATAATTATTTTGTTTCTACAAATGACTAAGGTTCATAAAAACTTTGAGAATTCAGATAGAAATTCAGAGCATGGTCAAGGAGTGTAGTACACTGTAAAAAAAAACAAGACAGGCTTTAAAGTTTTCCAGGTTTGATTTCGAATGAGTTATAACAGGCTTGAGTTAAAAATGGCTGCAACTCTGAGTATTAATATGACTGGGCATAGGGGTGGATTCATTTAGCTAACAAATTCATCATGAGACAGCCAGGTTTCAATAAGAAAAAATACATCAATATGGTGATCTGATGTCAGATCATTAACTCTTACAGCTTTGGGTGGGGGCGATCTAACGTTTAAAAGTCCACATTTAATTTGAATATTCTGTTGTATTTCTGTATTGGTGATCTTTATTTTTATTGGGTTTTTCAGTACAACTCCTCTTCTGTATGTTTTTGAGTTAATGAATTTAGGTGGTCAGGGGCAGACACGGTCTCACTGGGGTTTTGGTTGGGTGACAGCAATAATCGAGGCACAGGCCTCCAATTCAGTGAGCCTCACCTCCGTTGCTAAAAAGAAACTTCATCTGATACACATAACCTTATCACTAAAGAAGGCAGTTATAACTGATCATAAAAACACTGAGCAGGAGAGGGAGAAGGAGAGAGAGAAGCTATCACTGATTGCTAGGCAAAAGTAATTAACAGATCTTAGAAGAACTATGATGTAGTAAGAGGATTGCTACGAGAAGGAGAAAGCTAGGAGTGCTGGCCCTTTTGCTTCCAGCCTCTGTACCTCCAGGACTTTGGCTAGCTTACACAGGACCCAGTCATAGTGCAACCCGTACTGGCCCTGTGTCATCACTGTCTTGCAACCAGAAAGGATGTGCTGTCATTTCTTTGTCTTGAGGCTGATGAGTATTATAAACATACTATAAACATAAATTTTTCAAACTTAAGTAAAGCCTAGGTTTAGTGTTAATTTGTCAACAAATCAAATCAAAGACAATAACCAATGAGGCATTAGCCCATACATTATGCATCCCCCAATTTCCCTCATAATCTGATTTTTCTGAGAAACCAAATAACTGTCCAACCCAAGACTGAATGATACTGTTGTGAAAGTCAACATTTTTTTGTAAAATATAAAGAAAAATTTATGTTTACACTAACTTCAAGTTTGGCTTTCTCTTAAGTCTAAATTCCTCCTCTTTTTCTTTACACTGTTGAACTGATGTGTTACATGCCAGAGATTTCTTCAAAATTTGTTGTACCTCATACTGATCTAAAAATTAAATGTCAAATTTCACTTGATTTTCAAATTAAAGTATGAAATAAAAGAACATTACAAGGTTGAATAAAATTATTTTTTTAATTACATAACAAGGCAAATATACTCTACTTTTATATTTACTTACAATAGCTGTTTCTTATTAGTATATTTTTTTTCAGAATTAGCATACTAAATTTAAAATCTTTGTCCTTGCCCCTCTGTAAATTTCACTCACATTTCAGAGGTGCCTGTCTAATTTTTTTTACGTCTGTATTTGTGCCTATATGTGACACAGCTGCTGCAGCAGTTTTGTGGCACCACTGCTAACATTTTCTTAATCAGGAACTCGATTAAGTGGAACATACTTAATTGAAAAGGAAAGAAACAATCAGGACCCTTATCACAAAACATACATTTCTATTATTAGAAGTTTGTAATAACTTAAGTGATTAGTCAAATCCCCTGTATGGGCAAAATTATTATCGATTGCTGAAGTACCTAGAGTACCAACAAAAAGAAATGTCAAATTCATCTAAGTAGTCTTAAATGTATTGTGATGAACATATATACATATGTATATTTTTGTGATAAGGGTCCTGGTTGTTTCGTTCCTTTTCAATTAAGTATGTCTGACAAAACTGTCATGATGTAAATTTCCTTTCCAAAACATTTACATTCTAAAGAAGTTTGCGTGTGTCTACTGAATCTACACTGAAAGTTTCAAATGTTCAGTTGGGTGTTAGAATATTAGGTACACTGTATAACATAATGAATTAATAGCAATAATAGCTATCGTGTACACAGTGAAGACAAACAATTTACACAAAGTACTTACAGCCATATGTTTTCCAGTCTAACAGATTGTTTCCCTGAAATCTGATATCACTGAAGGAATTAGATTGTTGAAGGCCACTGAATTAAAGCAATTTCTGCTCCACAAAGGACCTGTAATGCTAGGTACCTTCCTGGAAAGAAATATGCACTAAAAAATGTAATCCTATTGCTCTCTGGTACTGCTGTTTTGATAAGTCCTAGATGAAACTGCCACACACAGAATCTTTACATTTTACCTAGATCTTTTGCTAGTCACATTTATGAAGTACATGACAAAGATCAAATTGGTTAAAATGTACATTCTTTGGTCCAACTGGCAGATAAAGTGCAAAAAAAATGATTCCTTGAAACCTTTTCTGCACTTCCCTATGAAGTTACCTGCATCGGTGAAAAAGCTAGTCAGACAACCAGACTTTTTCATATTTAATTATTCCTGATCTGTCAGAGATGACAATGAAATAGCACCTCTTTTATAAAGCAGCACCTTGCTGAGCCAATTTACTTGGTTTTTCAGTGAAAGCATTGTATGGTGATATGGTCTGAGACAAGTGGACTGTTAAAGTTTCGACTGGAGATAATGTTTTTTTATCACTGTAAATGAAGCTTAGCAAAACTACAGTCAGGAAGACTGTCACAAGGCTAATGTTCTATAAATCATAGGTAGGTTTCCTGCTCTCTCTAAACTCCATGATCTCAAACTTGTCTTCAATCAACCACAACTTGACATGTTCGCCTCTAGCCAATCACTTGTAAGCTGTCAAACTTTAAAAAATCTCTCTCCCTGCTGTCATTCAGCTGTCATTTCAGCACATACAAATTTTGTGACTCATGTCCACTCCTTCACCACCTCAACTCTGGCTGCTTGGTGATCTCCCAATAAACCCTCTAAATACAAATTTCCCTCTTAGGAGGATATCCCAATCTCGAGTTACATTGCTCATCACCACCTCTATCTAGCCTATGGGACACATGTCCTTCATTCTTGAAGCACCGAAATTTTAGGACTGCTTTCCATGGTGATCTATTTCCTGCCAGCATCCAAGTGCCAAAGTCTGTTACTCCAGTAAATCTAATTTTACTTGAAATTTTCTCTTTCTTTTTTATTCCTTCTACATGTGTCTCCTAAATTGAATTACATACATACACATAAATTACATACATAGTCTTGTAGAATGCAATGATGGAATGTATTTAGTATACAAAGAATTCTTATTGTGTTTGTTTTTCAGCTTCAGATCTTGTTCAATTAAGTGTTGTTTTACCTCACAGGGATGGTTTTGTTGCCATATTCCTATTTATGCATTTGTATTTTGGTGAGAAACAACAACTTCATAATTTAAATTGTGTATGCTAAACCAAATATGCACTCAAACATGGTAACATTCAGCTAAAACTAAAGGTGTACAGTGGCGCACAGTTGACCCACCACTGTACACATACTGGTCAGTTCCTGGTAGGTCTCCCTTTTGTTTGGTTTATATTTCCACTGAGCAAAATGGCTTCACTTTGTAGCCATCGAGACTTATCAGCTTTTTCTTTTTTCCAATTGGCAATAAAAATCCAAGGATTAAGTTTAATTAAGGGAAATATGGCCTTAATCGTAATTATAATGCTGAACCAATTATATTAATCTCAGAGCCACCATAATGAAACTGTCAAGAAAGTCTATAACACACAAATTCCTTAAGAAAGAATTTACCTGAAATTAGTTAGAACAAGTGACAAAGAATCAGAGACATAAAGTGACTGTTAGTAAGTTAAGGAAAACAAAAGTAGTTAATTCATATGTGGAACATTTATTGCTACACATTACTTACAAAGAACAAAAAAAGTATAACTCAACAAAATGCCATTTAAGACAACGCCTTAAATTACCACATGTTGTGGCCAAATAACTACACTGAATGTAAATCTGGCACCCTGGTGCCCAATTGATTAAAATGAGATCAAACATCATATGTTTATCTCTATTAGTGTAATGGTTATGAGAATATTCATAAATGCATTTAACAGACATACAGCTCACAGAATTTAGCTGCAAATGGTAGTAAATCTTTATTATAAGCATGAATACAAATGTTAACATTCAGCCAATAAGAAAAGTTATAAGTCAGTGACATTACATTATTTTTGGAGCACAGAGGAGAGACAATCAGAAAGAGGTGGCCTTAGAAATGTCCAGTTGAAGTCTTTTGAGTGGCTTTAAAATTCGTCAGGTCTGTTGATCCACAAGTGATGTTAGGTTACTTTTCTTTTAAATCCTATCTTGATGGATAATCCAATCTTCTCTATGGAGTCTGAAGGAAACTGAAGAGGTCAGACAAGAGGCAGAGCAGGATTAAGCCCCTGTTGGCTGACCTCTATGTGACTTCAACAACAGCCCCTATATGACATGTGAATCCAGTCTTATATTCTGCTTCCTCCGGCAGGTCTTTGATTTTAAACACCACATAGATGTTAGGGCAGCCAATGGGACTCTCAACCAATTTGAAATTGTGGGTAAGGAAAGAGTCCTGAGGGGGATGCATCTTTCAGGGCAGACTTTGAGTGATTTCACTTCAGAAATATTTGTTCTGTTGTTGTGGAGTTGATTTTCAGTGGAATCGAACTCCTGGCTCACATTGCCTACCTTGTTCCTGGCTTCCCACAGGTGGTTCTCTAAACACCATGATGCAACTGTTCTTGTCTTGGACCTTTTCCTTGCTTTGTGTAGGAGCATCTCAGCTCTTGTGATCTGCTAGCTCCTCTGGCTGTCTTTGCCAACAGTGCATGGTGTTCAGCCTTAATTCACAGTTCTGTCATGTACCTTTGGAGTTTCTATATAATTCTGCTTTACATGGATCCTCCTTGTCTTTTTCTAGCCATTAGAGTGTGTCAGCATAGTTTGGTCATCAGTCATGATGCTAAGCCAAGGCTCCATGTCCTCTCATACACGTGAAGGACTGGCTGGACTAAACATCCTTGAGATGTTGATAATCATGTGTGTATACCTGCATGGTAATTACTTGACTGAAACTTTAGAAAGGACTGACACCATATACCTGTGAATCTAATTTGGGTATACTCATTTATGAGGTGTATTGGTTTCAGGTTTACATATTAAGAATATACTTCCCCCACCTTTTTTTTTGCTAATCACTTGTTACACTAACACCAGTGTCATTCAATGCTTATGTCTCCTTAGGGTGTGACGGTGGTAGGAGAGAGGTACAGGATATGATTTCACTGTAAAATGTTTAACAACAACTCAGTCCCCATAGCACCACAATTTACCTGCTGACATTAGGAATAATACAGTGGAAACCAAAGAAGTCAGATGAGGTCAATCTGTGCTTGATATTATGTTAAAAACTATTTGTATGGACAGGTAGTCTGAGAAATTATGTTAGGAGGGCTATGTAGGCTACTTGTAGTTAAACAGAACTAAAGTTACAAAGTAATGTGTCTCTCACAATAGCTCATTTGACCTGTGAGTGTATGGCTCTGTTTTCTATGTTAATGTATGTTTTAGTGTGAGTAATAATGAGTTGGGAGGAGCAATGTTATTTGTTCAGCCTATGTGACAATGATGTATGTTATTTAGGTGGCGAACTGAAGGAGGGCCTCAGGGATCCTCAAACAGCTATACAAGATAGGGGCGGTCAGGAAGGCTCAGTCCTGATGGTATAGTCCAAGGTGCTCAGGCTCGTAACACACTATCAGCAGTGTCAGGTTAAGCCTTACTTGTACTTGTACAGAGGGTCAACACTCAGTATGTGTCAGCTCCAGATCCAAGTTAGCACAATTGCTCCAACCAATTAAAGCCCATCAGCAGGATTGATTGTAATCATAAGAGTTGATTTGATAAACAAACTGATTTCAGTGAAAGCACGAGAGAACTTTTGTTCAAAGCTATGTAGATGCACCTTCAACAAATCAAGACTGACATTCACACACCAAAGAATATTCCATTAAGCCATAAACTGGAGTATAGAATTACTGAGAACCAGCCCTTTATGACAAGGCTGGGCGATTTGGGGCTTTGAGCAGGATACCAATTGGAGGAGCCCTGTAGGAAAGAGATGCTGCCCAACAGCCAAGTCTCTGAAACCACAGTGAAAGTTACTGAAAATCTCAAACAAAAAACATATCAGTGCCATCTCAAGCTCAGCCTCCTAGGTCATTTTTTCTTATCTAACCAGTATTTACATTACCTGTTTTATTTTGTTTTAACCCTCTTTTCCCCTAATTTCAGATCCTCACTTCCTGCCCTTGTGTGTTTGCGCTTTTGTGATTTTTTTCCTGCACTAGTGTGTTGCACCTGTGTCTTGTTGTCCCCCTTCTCATTGCATATTCATTATCTGTGTTCCCTTCTATCTCTGCCAGTTTATCTTGGTTCCTAGTCCAGCATTCTTCCTAGTTTTTTCTCTCTATGTGACTTAGTTTTTGTTTTTTGTAACTCACCTTCTGTTTTTTGTTGCCTTTTCCTGACTGATTGCCTGTGCAGTCAGAATCATTCCCTCAGAAAAAGATTTTGGGAACTTTTAGATTGCTTTTTGTCTGAGATCTGCTTTTGAGTCCCTGCCAAGTGGTACACCATTACATAAAGAAGCAAAAGAGAAAATATTAGTTATTTTATCACATATAATCTCTTACATGGTGTAACATGTGTAAAAGCTATATTTCAATTACAATGTTGTATCTGTGCATACTGTGGAAATCTAAAAATTATTAATTAGATGAATAATAAGAGAATAGTAGTGGAAATCTCAAAATGTTCAATTTGATGAGTAATACTGGTGTAGAAATGGTTTACCATGCTTAAAGAAAATGTAGACAGCACTTACTGTAGCAGCAGAAAAACCAGGGAGAAAGTCAGATCACAGTGGCAGCAGGTTAAGCAAGGCATTGCAGGCATCTCTCTCCCAGGGATCACTTTTCAGCACCTCCTGGTGGAGTTCACATATGATGATGGGAGGCAAACAAATTGGTCATCAAACCATCAGTAATTCCTTGCATACCTTTGGCATTTCTTCTAAAATAACAACATACCTCTACTTTCCCTATCTTTGATGGCAGAAATGAATCAGGAAGCTTATATTCCTACAGACATAAGTTGGGAAGTGATAAAGTGGGAGAGTACTTATAAATAAATAAAAAGGAGGAGCAGTTGGTCCTCTACAAAAAAATATAACCATAAACTGACAATGAGAGAGATACAATCTACAGAGCTGGGAATACAAAACAGTTTAAAACATGAAGAAATGAGGTCCTGGACAGGGTTTTTGCATCTTTCTTTAAAAAAAACCCACAAACTTCTATTCACACTGCTGTGCTGAAACAATTTTTCACACTGTCACATTATGATTTTCACTCACATATGCAAGCAACAGTATTGCATTGTAGATCCCTGTGGTTATTTCCTTTCTTTTCAAAAAGAAAAATATGTACATTCCATAGATTTTAAAAGTTGATGACTATGTGGATTATTGTTAGTATTTGACAAGACAGTCAGCTAAATCAAGTTTAAAGCTGTATTTAATCTTCTTTTACTCAGGCTGCCGAAAAAGATGAGAAAATGGCAGAGCCAAAATCAGACTGGGGACACTTGTTATTGAGTTATAAACTGCAATAAAACACAGATGTACAGTATAATGTATAACATTAATGTATCTTAATATTATGAATTGGACTTAAAGTGAGTAAATGTATGCAATTTCTTTGAATTAATAGCATACATTTACCCACTTTAAGTCCAATTCGGATCAACATCACCGAGGGAGGTGAAGAATTTATTCAAGGTGGTCCTTCAATATTTAACTCATCTTCTGGATGGTATTTTAGGAAATTACAAGCTCTGGTCTATATAGACAAAGAAATTCAACAGGCAAAGCCAAAAGCCTCCTCAGTGGAGTATGGGAGAGTTGAAAGTGAGGCAAAGAGGTAGGTGAAGTTGAATCAACAATCGTCTGACTTCTTAGTCATACCTCAATTAAAACCTAATACACAAACATGAAACAGTCTATCTTTCATCATGATTAAACTTTCTGAGGATCACATCTCCAGTGTAGATCACCAATTTAAATCAATAAATCCATTTAGAAATCAGAGAAAAAAGACACTTTCTGACTTGCCCAAGAATTTTAAGTTTTCTTCGATATCAAAAGTCATCTAGTTAGAGTTAATGATATTTTTTATTGCATCAATTTGCCAAAATTTAAACAACAAAGACTAAAAATGGGGGGGGGGGGTAAAATAAGTATACCAGAACCTTCTAGTAGTTGACATTAAAACAGCCCATATGATGAGCTTTTCTCAAACATGCCCAAAATGAGAAGGACAGGACAGCAAATGGGCCAAATTCAGGGCAGATTCTTTTCTATCTGGGACTCCTCAGCTTCAAGTATTTGATGTTGTGAGCAGCTATACGCATACATTATGGTCTTTCCCAATCCTGAAAAATGATTGGAATTACATATTCTAAGCTGTTAAGGAAACAATGCATAATGACATTCTACAAGACCCAAGATTCTCTCTGTTGGAAATCACACCAGAAGAAGAAGAATAGCATCCCATTCAGACCTTGGTTCACACCATTATTTCTGCAGCAGTTTTATGAATACATTGACATTCAGGTGGTCTAAGAACAAAGTATTTATACAAAGAGATACTAAAGTCTCTTGGACTCCACCATTTAATTTTGAGATAATTGACCGTGTATGAGATGTCATTGGACATGTTGCTGGAAGATATTCTGAAATATTTGCGCTTCTACTTGAAGACAGGGTTTCTTTCTGTACCTTTCCCTCTCCACATGCATGCATTCCTAAACTTCCATGGTGGTGATATATGCATGCAGGTACCTGGGTATGGAAGGGGAGTCTAATCAGCTAAAAACGTATATTTTTGAACAGGGGAGAGGGAAGAGGTAACAGCTAGAATTTATAGCAATAAAAAAAGCTTATAGTGCCATGGAAAGAGGAGTATTGACTGAATGGGTACAGATAGTACAAACTAGAGTAAAGCTCCAGGTTGAGTTAGAGGGAGTACTGCATAACCCACAGAATGGTAGAGTCCAAATGAAGACTGCTAGAACCATAGAGGTCACTAGTGTTTGTGTGGGGAGTTATTTTATTTGGCACACACACAGGAGAGAAGAGGCCAAGTAGGTGACCTTGCTAAAGATAGGATACCACTGTAAATTTTCATTTGATACAACTAGCATTCCACAAGTCCTGTTTCAGTTCTTCAGAACAGCTAGTCATAGGAAATGCGTGCCATATTTGCTGGGCCAGGATTGTCCACATTGTAAGAGTAATATTATGTATCATCATTTGTCTCCATGCAAGTGTGACAAGGTTGAAAGCAGAGGGTCATGAATCACATGAACTGGGAACAATCGTCAAGACGCCCCTACAAGAGTGGTAAAAGTACATTTAACTCTCTCCCGATAAGCAGTTTGTTAGAATATTAGAATATGCTTGCTGCCACGAATGCTTGAAGAAGAAGAAGCGATAAAAGATCAAATAGCAGACATGCCTGGCTACAGAAATTGTTAAATGTCTCTCGCTATTGCATTTGTGGTAATGTGAGTAGCCATAAATAGACAACTATATGAAGATCAATGGGGGATATAGAAACCCTAGGAATTAGACAACACTTTTAGTAGAGAAAACATTCACTTCCTCCACTACTTCCACCTATTCATATACATGTGAATCCATCAAGAGACAACTATCATCCACCACAAGGACAAGGAAGACCAGCAAAAAGGGGTGCTCTACCCCAAGGAGGAGGATTGAGGAATTAGCAAAGATATCAGCACAGGTACTCCTACACAGGATTGATGCAAGATCTAACCCAACAACAGGATCAATGTACTAATCAAGGAACTGATGATGTCTGCAACCAAGGTGGACATAGAAAAAGGCACTGTCCATCTAATCCTTGGATTGGGCCAGCTGAAAACTGGCAGCAATAGTGATGTCTAGAGAAGCCTAAGTGGGAATTAATGTCACCAATTGTTTCAGTACAACCACAAGATGAACCCACCGTGCTAGTAACAATCAACCAGCAGGAACATCACTTTATGGTTGATATAGGTGCATCTTACTCATGCATTGGGAAGAAAGGTTCAGACACTACCCTCTCCAGTTCATCGGTTCGAACTGTCAAGATCGTCTGGGAACTCGTCTGTCAACTCGTCTGGGAAACTACAATACCCCTTACTCAGCCTGTCCCAGTAGGAATTGCTGGAAAATTATAATTGCACCTCTATTCTACTCAGCCCAAACTCCCATCAACTTGCTAGGGAGCAACATTCTATGTCCATTAAAAGCTAACATTATGTGCACACCAGATGGTTTGTACATAGACTTTCCAAAAGAACTGTCAAACAGAAAGATGCCTGCTTTGGCTACTGTTTATTCCTCAGGATTTAATGATGATGTTCATCAAACACATAAAGTCTATGAAACATGCTGGGATGAACTGATCAACAGACATCTCAAGACTCAAGAAATGTTATCAACATAGGGCCACAAAGAGCAGCATTTGCAGATGTACTAGCAAAAAGGGTTTTTTTTAGCTAAACCAGTACCAGCTATAACATCAGCACAGAATGCTTTAATGCAGGTACCAGACAGTGCATGGTCAAAACAAAAGATGTGGGATTTATTAAATCTACTCAGCCAGCGCATACTATATTAAAACAGGGATTTGGATTACCATACCAGAGGCAATATCCTCTCAAGCAGTAAGCAGTGGAAGAAATAAAGCCCACTATTGATGGCTTAGTAAAAGACGGTGTGCTTGTAAAAACCAAGAACCCCTGCAAAAATCAAATTTTTTCAATCAAGAAACCTTCTATTTACTACCGCTTGATACATGACTAAGGAGCTTTCAATGACTTTGTTGATGGAGAACCTCCAGCTGTCCCAGATCTACATACAATACTTTCCAACATCAAACCAGACACACAGTGATTCATACTGATTGATTTGTGTTCCGACTTTTACAGTGTGCCAATACAGCCTGATTTGCAGTAATGGTTTATATTTACATACAGGGTCTGAAATTAACTTTTTGACTCATGAGCCAATGTGAACGGTAGATGAAAAGATTCACCAGCCAAGCATATTTTTTTACCAGCCAAATTGATAAATTGCCTTTCTGTGTCACATGTACACATGTGCCAGTATTTTATGTTGAACACAAACTTAAAATTTTTAGAATCATTTTTAATATATTGATCAGCAGTAAAGAAATTCATTCATAAATCCATCACATTCAAATTTGATTGAAAATGTATTTATATTGTTTATTCTAATTTTCTAAATATCGTCACATTGCTTTAATAAGTTTATCTATATCTATACATAGCTACAGATATCTAGCTAGCTATCTAGGTTAACACTATTTTAGGATTATAGCCCTGGACTAATATTTCCACCATCCTGTTTAATTGTTAGTTTGATACATTGGTGTAATATAATCTCTCCTGTTCATCACCTTACATTCTGCGCTCTGTTACTGCCATAAATCTCAAACTTTGATTCATCAGTAAATAGAACTGGTATTTCTTAGCCCACCTCAAGCATTTGGCCTTGTTTCCCCTCCTGATAAGTTGTTTAAAAACATCTTACCCTCTAAGACCACTCACTACAAGACAGCCTTCTTTTGACAGTACTTTTGCTGATAATAGTCTTGTGTTATTCAACTAGCAAATTCTATATTTTTGATTAAGTTGCTTTTCTTTCTCTCAGGGAACAAAGCTAGATCTTCTGATAGTGTGGTCACTTTTAGTTTGCCTGAATGTCCTTTGGATGCAGCTGATCAAGTTTTTGCAAAGCGTTTTAGAGTTCAAGACACTGCCTCCTTAGAGACCTTTAGTCTAACCATGATTTGATTCTGAGAAAGCCTGTCTCTGCTAATAATACCAATTTGACTTCTGACACTTAGTTCTCATATCATCACATTGCTGCTTAGTAAGCAATGATAAGCTGAGAAATTGATGCACAGTCTTATTTATAACAGGTAAACACTGGCTGCAATTTGAGTTACATGTACGAGTCTCTGATGAGTAGATTCAAATTCATCTGAATGTCATCTGAACACATGCTTAAATAAAAAAGGAAAAAATGCAAAGCAATTTTGTCCTTCTGTACAAAGGATTTAATGAGTTAATCTCTGTCATCAAAGTTAGAATCAGCAGCAATGTTTGGCAGATTGGCACTAGAAAGGTTTCTGAACAATCATCTACTTTATAGACCAACTCTCTCTTTCTCTCTTTCTCTCTCTCTCTCTCTCTTTCTCTATTGCCATCTTTCTGCAACTATATCGCTCTCTCTCTATCAGCTGGTAGTAGACTGTCAGTAGGTGAGTTACCTCAGAAACTGCATTCCACAAAGAGAAAGTATGGGTGTGGCTTCACGGAACACGTGTGTGTGTGTGTGTGTGTGTGTGTGTGTGTGTGTGTGTGTGTGTGTGTGTGTGTGTTTGTGTCTGTGTGAAATTCCAACACAGACAGAGGACAGAAGCAGAGTGCCAGAAAGACAAAATAAAGTAGAGACTCTTTGGATAGTGTTTTATGACTACTTTGGTACAAATATTTACCTGCCAGATTTGTGGACAGTTGTCTGGGATTTACAGAAGACCTTCCTTTGGCGCCTGGCAGGATTTAATTTCAGACCCTGAAATTATAACCACAGGGTCTGAAATTAAAACCCGCCTGTTTACATACCAAGGTCAGCAGTACACCTACATCCAAACAGCCCGAGGACATTGAGAAAGTCCTTCAGTGTTCAACAGAGTGTTAGCACATGATTTACAATATCTGAACATTCCAAGCACTTTGATTTAGTATGCAGATGACTTGTTGATCTGTAGCCCAAAAAAAGGCCATCATGAAGCAGACTCAGTGGCTCTACTCACAGTTCTTGCTACAAGAGGTCACAAAGTCAGTGAGGACAAGATGGAGTTTGGAATGCAAAAGGGTAAAATATCTAGACAGTCAATTAAGTGGTAACAAGAGGTTTATTGCACTCTCACAAGTTGAAGCCATTATAACCACCAACATTTGGACAAATGCTCTGGCAGAATAGGCCTTAGATTTGTGACTATGCATTAAAGATATCACCTTTGAGGGCACTGATCAGAGCAGCAGGTCAGACAAATAATGCTGCCCAAATACAGTGGACTAAGGAAGCAGAAGGGGCTAGCCAGGTGTTGAAAGGTAATATGCAGGCTGCCCTTTGGAACAGGCCCATTACAGTTTGGAAGCAAAATCACCAAAATATTTGTAGATGGCAGTATTAATTGGATGGAATGGCACTGATGAGTGTGAGAAGGCAGACTAATTGTTTCTCAGAGGCCCATATAATGCATCTCCACCAGAGCAACTTGAAAGAGAGCAATCAGATTATGTGTAGCACCTAAATGCTATACAGAAAGCTATATCTCAACAGATAAAAGGTGCCACTGAGGGAAGAACAGGTGACATTCCTAAAGAACTGCACAGGATAAATCCTTCAGAGTGGGTGTCTCAAGAGGAAGTGGAATGAACTAAGACATGAGGGATCATAGATGGTGGTTTTTAAGAACTCCAACTGCACTCACAGTGGAAGGTAAAAAAGTTCGGTATCACCTTTACCACTGTTGCATAGCTGAAAGACCAGGACAATCACTGGAACAGGTGGGAGAAGTGAGGAAGCAGGTGAAAGTGAAAGAAAGAAAGAGAAAATTGAAGGGACCATGGGGTGGGGTGATTGGAATTTTGATGCAGAACTATATCCTGCTCCTGTTCAAGAAAGGGTGCAGAATCCTGTCTTACCTGTTGCTCCAAAAAAGCCAAGTTAAAAGAACACAACAGATACCCTACTGTGCTTTAGCAGTGGATGGGATAGCTGCCTCACAAGAAAGAATGCCTTTTGGAGAGACAACAGTTTTAGCTTCCACCAGATTTACTGCATAACAGCTAAAATAGCACATGGGTCTCTCATACAAGGTCTACTGAAAAAAGGATGGTTACTTTACAGGTTACTGTAAATATTCAATGTTGAAGTGATCTTTGTATAAATGTTGAGTCAGAAAGATTTATGGCCAAAGGAAGACAACAGCATCAAATTGCAGTGAGGCCAGCAGAGATACAAGCAAGGCCAAAACAAGACATGGGAACATGAGTTGAAGCACAGTCCACCCAGTTGGTAACAATGAGTAAATTTATGGACATCATATTGGCAAATAAATATGTTCTACCAGTGGTTACAGTTTTGTGCTAAGCAAGTTAGTGATTAAACATATATAACATGCCAGAATATGAAGAGACTTCCATAAGTAAAATCAACCTTAGTTACTTTGTAATGTTGGGAATGACCAGTGTGCTTTTTAAACTGCCTGATGCTTTTCATTGGTGGAAGCCAAAGACAGGCAGACATGAAGAAGAACAAATTGTGTACGTGGTGGGTGTTTAATGAAGAATAAGAGGAGGATGATATCTTAATACCAACAACAGTACAGCTATTAAATGATGTCACATTTCCATTTTATGTAGCAAAGGGTAAGGAGTCTGCCAAGACAAGGAGCTTAGTTCCAGAGGCTCCACTTAGGTGTCATTCAGACAGGGTAGTCAAAGAGATGTGTAATACAACAGAGACTGCAAACGTTAATTGTCAGCAAGGGATTCGGAACGTATGATTTGTTATTCGTAAGCAAGATGAAAATGAAGCATATCCATTTAAGAAACCAGATTATCCTAATAAAACATTACCAGTGGACGATGTGTCCTGGTACTGTGACAGGACAAGCTAAGCAAGAAATTGTTTGAAAGAAATTGGACTGATATATGTGTTTGACAGGGTGTTTGACAGTAATTACTTTTCCTAAATTACTGAACAGAATAAAGAAAGGATTATTAGAGGTATGGAAGAAGGGAGAGAAGGTGTATGCAACATGGTATGAGCAACCTTATGGCATACCAAAAGAGCATAAAGCTATATCAGAATGCTGGATGAGAACTGGTATGTTTTCAGCACTAATGCCATTATGGGGTTCTTTGGCTGCGGGTCTACCAGCAGCAGGAAACAGTAGATGGGTAAATGGGTGGATTATCTGTGGAACAATGAGCAAAGATTTATCTAATAACTATATATGTAGCAGAGAGCATAAAAGAGCAGCTGCGTACCACCTCAGTTGTGTAATTGCAGAACAGAGTTATCCTCAGCACCTTACTGTCAGAAGAGCAAAGAGTGTGTGAGTGTATTGGGGAGTAATGTTGGACTGTTATTCCAATGCACACTGGGACAAAGGTAAACATAGCCAAAGCTCTGGAGAAACTGAAGAATTTAAGAGACACACATGTTTAGAATACAAATGTGAATAAAACAAATGTTTCCTATTGAGATTTTCTGGGTGTTGGGACATGGAAACAGTTAATGATCAGAATAGGGATGATTATAGGACTGGTGCTGTTGTTGTTAATGGTCGGAATGTGTTGCATGCTTCCTTTAGTTCAATTAAAGTTTAAGAAAATGATGGCTATGGTGACTGGAAAATTTCCTGTGATTCTCAAAGCTGAAGTATAAGATGACATCACAGACACACATATCTTTGGGATGGAAAGCAAACTAATATCTGATACCTAGGAATTAAAATAAGGATATAAATGTCTATGAAATGATGGACAGTAAAGAAACAAATGTCAACATAGTAATAGATAGACTTATATGTGATAAAGTGATATACACTTGATAAAATTTAATCCAAACAAGATCACGGAAATCATACCAGAAATTTATGAAAGCCAATAGAACTACTAGAGCAGATTTACCAGAAGAGATTTTCTTAGTAGACAAGTTTAAACAATCAATTAGAGATCCCCAGATGGCCATCCCTGTCTGTGACATTATTTTCTTGAGTAGGGGTATGTAAAATGGTTAGTAACACAAAGAGACACTGTAGCATTTATACACACCCAGCCTGATCACCCACAGTACAGGAAAAAGAATATAGTCATCCCCTATCAATACCCTTGAAATCAATCCTCCACCATTACATCACTGTAAGAGAAATAAAACAGTGGGACTGTTGTGGAAGTACTCTACGGGGACTAAAACATTGGTAGGGAATGATACCGTTGGAGTAATGTGTTACCTGTGATAGAAGCTCAGTAGGAGATCCTTCCAAACAACTTGGGTAGAGGACAATTTGTGTGACAGTATGTTTTCAACACTACAGGTCAGTTTGAAGCAACACCTGCACTGGTAGGAATGATCCAAATTACTGTCCATTGTAAAGCAATGTGTAAAGTACCTGGGGTGAAGAGAGAAGATAAGAGATGGTGTCCTCAAACACTGAAGTGATCTCATCCTGTAACGCCCCTGACAGGATGAGATCCCCAAATCCCAAATGTATATTTGAGAGTTTTTTTGTTGTATACTTTATTCACCAGGATTTTTTAAGATCCTGCAGCCTGGTTTCCTAACACCTGAAGAGGGTTCGTAATCCTTGTTATGTTGTTTTAACTTTGATGTGCCAAGACTGGTCCAAACACTTATACCTTTTTGTTAGTTTTATTAGCATGCTGAGAATTATGTTAACCAAAAACAGCACCTAGCATAATATTTTGAAGACCTAACACACAAGAGATGTCTAAGGTAACCTCACTCAAAAAAATTATTATACTCATTAAGATAATACTTTTTAAGACTAACCATTTTCTTAACGCTGGAAGAGGTTTCTTAACACCCATTATAGTTATTGTTGTTTTAAATACAATGCAATTATGACTTTCAAATACAGTGACACTAAGTAGGGATAGGAGCTATGAACAGGTCTGCTATTAAACTTCCATATAAGTGAGAGTAATTGTCTTTATGAGCACAGTGACTATATAGGAGTAGTTTGCTCCTAGACAACATGACAGTATTTGGTACAGACCATAGGGAAAGATTAATTGTCATTTTGTGAAATCCAGAATACAATTTAAAAATCTTCCTCCTCACCTACAAAGCCCTTAATGACCAGACACCGTCCTATCTTAAAGCTCACAGTACCTTATTACTCCAGTAGAACACTTCGCTCTAAGAATGCAAGCCTATCAGTTGTTCCTAGAGTCTCCAGAAGTAGAATGGGGGGGGGGCATCTTCCAGTTGGGCCAAGGAGGCAGACACCCTCTCCACATTTAAGAGTAGGTTTAAATCCTTCCTTTTTGATGTGGCTTATGGACACACACACACACACACACACACACACACACAACAATACACTCTCACGCACAGTAACTTTTAATAACATCAGAACAAAATATTTTTTCATGCAGGATCAACAGTAGTAGCTAAATTGGAGTGTAGCCACTAGAACTGCACTGGTAAATGATGTTAAGCAGTCATCACTACAGCATCTTCACTACTACATCTACTACTACATCTACTACACCTTCTCACTTGATGTATTTCATCCCCTCATCCTCTACTTTGCATGAAGGCACACTGGGTTCTCCTTCCTTAGGATGTACAGCAGGTAATTGTTATTTGATCATTAAAGAATGCGAACGGCTAAGGCTAATGCAGTCTAGCACAGTAGCCCAAACCTAACTGAAATAATTGGGATGGAAAAAACAGAAGTACCCCTCAAAATCTAATTCAATGGAAACACAAACTGCAGACTCAAAATTATCTATAGATTTGACAGTTTGAAAGTAAGATATTAGAGCCTTCTTTCAGGTAGGATTTATTCATTTTTTATTAGGCTGCATAAGTTTTAGCTCAGTGTGCCTGATGACTTTGAACTAAATATTTGTTGGATTTGAATATTCCTTCCTGTCAATGGCTAAAGTCCCTTTTTAGTCAAAGGGTGGTAATGGTTCCTTATTACTACACAGTCCAAGAAAAATGGTTTTACATATTTTCTACATGTTTCATCTGTATCCTCCTCTGTAAAATCTGTTTTTTAACAAGCTTCTTTTGGCAGTCCTGCATTTTAACCAGAGTGGCAGCAGAGAGGTTGCTCAAACCAGTGATGGCATGTCCCTGTGTCTATTGCTGAGTAGTCTGACCTATCATGGTGAAGTCATTGTAATGTAAACAATTTCAGACAGTCTCTATATATTATAAATTATGTGATTCAGTGCACTAAATGTTTTTTTCTTTCTCCCAGCATATACATGAGCCTCTTAATGGATACCCTGAGAGAGAGCTATGTCAGGTCACCAAAAGCTGAACAAAAAGCAATGCAGTCTTATCCTCCATCTCCAACATGTATGAATCATACTTTGTATCTGGTTTTCAGCCCAGTATACATAGAGAAAACACACAAACAAGGTGTTAGTAATCATGTATATAGATGATTCCCTTGGACGTTCATGTTAAAGTTGATACGGGTCTGATATACGTTGATATGGGCCACAAGCATGGACCATGGGCACAGGCAAGGGCAAGAGCATGTGCCATGGAGCACAGGCCACATGCCACAGGCGATGAAGCGGGTCAACCTTTTTCTCAATATTGCAAGATAGTTGTGTTTTCTTTCTCTGTTGTTTCTCATTTGAAAAAATGATTGTGTGTATTATGATGTAGAGCCAGGTGCCAATTAAAATGATCCTTCATAAAACAGCTCATTTTGCACAGCTAGTTTTAAATGTGTTTTATATACACACACACACACACACACACACACACACACACACACATATATATATATATATATATATATATATATATATATATATTTTTTTTTTTTTTTTTTTTTTTTTTTTTTAATTTATTTATTTTTTTTGACCATGTTCATTCACGTTGATAATTTGGTTCAAGTCTTATGTTTTTAGTTTTGGAGGTTTCTGGAAATGAGGGACTTTGTATAGAATTGGCTGTAATCCTGAAATGGTTCAATTTTTTTAAAGTCTCACCACTTGATGTCCTTTCTGTAAGATCCCTTTGCTAAAGCCATATCAATGTAGTGGGATCACATTAGAGCCCCTGCATGTAAGTATCTGAGCCTTCTATGTGAGCGCCTACCCTTCAGGAGCTCTACTCGCCTGATTTCTCTCTCTGTTCCCCAGCTGCAGTAAAAAAAAAAAAAAAAAATACTCCATATCAGTACAACAAGTCATCAAGTACATCGCCTGACTCCAACATGCCCCTAGTCACCTCTCCATCCAGGAGTGAAAGCTGTCTCACACAAGTGTCCACTGACCTCCTGGCTCTGTCAGGCAGCTTGAAAGGCAGCTTGGCCAAACAGCCAAAGGTCCACCACATAGCAAGGGGTTAACCAAAGAGACGACTGCATGCCACCCTCAGCTCCATCCTCAGCTCCATCAGCCAGCTCCTCCTTAAATCCATATAACTATATTCTTGATTGTGAGGAACGTAAAAATACGTTCACACTCTGGGATCACACTGTTGTATCCTGGCACCGTTGTTCAGGACATTATGGACAAATTTCCTGACATTATAAAATCCCACCTAGAGGCTGATAGAATCAATATCCACACAAGCTCCAACAACATTCCAAAAAAGCAGGCTCATTTACTAAAGAATGACTTTCCTGATCTTTTTAAAACTGTAAAACAGCCCTGCCACAGTGTTTTCACCTCTGGTTCAATCCCCACTTGTGTTGGGCTAATGGGGCTGTTTACCAGGCTACTTGGCCTCAAAACCTGGCTCACCTCTGTATGTGACTCCCACTGTGTGAGCTCAACAGACTATTAATATTTGGACACAAGGCATCTTTTTTCTAGCAAACTGGCTACATATGCAATTTTCTTATGGCTCACTTTGGCCTTGAATGACAGCATTGACTCAAGGCAATTGTTGCTGCCTAAACACAGCCACATCTTTTATGGCCTACATCTGTATTGCTCTTATGGCCCCCAATTAGGTACATAATTTTATCTCTGTACACCACCGCAAGGATTTGAAGCAAAGCCATCACGATGTGTTTGAAGTGAGACTTTCAGCCTTTTTTCACAGGCTAAACAAAATATTGCGACTGTTAACCCCAAACCATTTGCCTGGTGTAGTGTCTAATGAGTGACTGAGGTTACCTTTCCCCTAATTCTGAAATGTTTAGGTTAAAAGAGATTTCAAGGTCTGAAGAGCAAAGAAATTTATGACCTTTTTTGGCCCAATGAGAGGGGTCATATAAATTGACAAAACCAGATGTTAAGATAGGCCCTCATACACATTAGCCTACACATCAACCTATATAAGCAAGTTTTGAGCTGTGATTCGGAGAGAGACTCATCCTGGCTCCGAGTCGTCTCCCAGGCAAACCATGGTGCCTGATCGATGCTGGTCTTTTTTGCCACTCAGTACCTGCTATCCTGTACAAAGACAGATCAATGATGTAATCAGCTCCTTGACTGTTTCTTTTTTCTTCAAAATTTTTTCTTCAAAAAAATTCTTCTTCTTCACAAAAGTAGTAATTTATTGGATCAGGGGCTCTAACAGACAGGTGAATCTGTATGTCAGTGGCATAGCAATGAGAGGAAATATCATGTCTATTAGTAATTTTTCCAAGGGGAAATATGTACAAGGAAAATAAAAATCATCCCAAAACTAACATCTATGACACACCATATAAAAGATGCAAAAGATTACGTTTAGCCATTAATGGAAACACAGAACAACTGTGTGATCGACAGCATCAAAGGGACTGTAAGGTCCAGAAGAAAAAGGAAAGAGCACATCCCATCATCAGTAGCCATTAGAACGTCACCCTGAGAAGGGCAGTCTCAGTGCTATGATGTTTGCAAAGCCAGATGGAAATTTCTAAAAAGCATTATTGTTCTATGTTGTTAAAAGCAATTACTGGGAAACATTTTTCTAAGGTTTTTGACATAAAAGGAACCTTAGAGATCAGCCGGCAGTTGAGGGGGAGGGTGGGATTCAGTCAAGTTTTTTTACAGAGGTTTTACACAAGCAGTTTTGACATATCTTGAACATGTCAAATAAGGAACTTATAAAAACTGACAGTGGATAGGGCCCAATTGAGTCGATTATCCTGAAGACAAAAATATGGATATTACATCAAGTGGACTGAAAGAGATTATTATTTGAGATACTATTTCTAGAAGTTCAGACATGGGAAAGGGAAAGAAGTGGTTTAAGGTGTTGTGGTGTAATAAACATTGCATATGTGCCATAAGTTAGAAGCTCTGACAGTCTCTACCGATTCAATAAAGTAGGTGAAAAACTTTTTGCAGTCAGCATTGCTTTCAGCAGGGGCACAAGGAGGGGACTGATTTACCACTTTGTTCGCAGTTTTGAGTAAAAATCTGGTGTTACACTGAAGGACAGAGATAATTTTAGGGAAGTGTTTAGCTCTGGCAATTCTAACCATATTATTGTAGTGAAGTAGTGTTAGGTTTAGAGTTCACAAAACCTGTTTTCATATTTTCATGATGTAATTGGAGACCTTACGTCTTACATCTCTGCCCTGCTCTCCTGCACTCCAACTTACAGCTACAAATATTGTGATCCACCCAAGGCTGCTTCCATTGCAAAGATTTTCAAAGGAGCCCTACAATTCAGTATGGACGTACACAGAGAGTTAAAGGTGTCTGTCAGTTAATTGCAGAGTTATGGTTATGTGTTGGTCCACTACATACTGTTTAAGGTTGAGGGATGATGTGGTAAAAATCTGCAATGTGAATATTTGAAAAGTTTATCAGCATGAATATTGAAATCACTACAAAGAGCAAATTCCTTATAACAAGTCATACATTAAAACAACTGTAGATGAAAAATCAGGAAATCATCCTAAAAAGCCACTGATTAATTTTGAAGGACGACAAACTAAAACAAATGATATTGGATGGAATCCACCAAGCATAAAGAGGAGAACCTAAAAAGAGGAAAAGTCATTGCATGGCATCTCATTGGATACGACATTGCTCCTAAAACTGCTTCTGTACCAAAAGAGAATGTTCAGAAACCTGGATCAGATGTTTAAATCCTAAAGTATACTGGTTGATATAGGGGTACTCCAGGTAGGATATCCAGTTTTCTCAAACTGAAACCAGAATATTAAGTATACTTGTGCAACACATAACCAGGATACCCATTCAAAAACAGGATACTAGTGTTAGCAAACATTTTTAAACACACTCAGAACACAGCCACAGTTGATTTGAGTTGAATGAACAATTTAAGCTGTGTTCTTTAGAACATGTGTTACACAATTCTGAAAGCAATGGAGAACTTAAAAAGTGTCCTTCACAATTGTGCCTGAAACATCATTGGAAAGATCATTTTGGACCTAAGATAATAAATAATAACTGCATCAAGGAAGATCAAGAAAGACAAGATGTTGTATATCAAAGCCTATCAGAATAATAAAAAAAAACTATGGATTTTTGGTAGTAACCATTTCTACAACTTCTTTGACTAGATTATTATTGTAAACCTTTGGGGTTGAGAGTCTTGCTCAAGGACACTGCAGCATGTTGATAGGAGGAGCTAAGGGGATCAGCTTTGCAGTCAGTAGACAACCTGCTCTATCCACAGTCCTATCCTCCTTTTTCTCTTCTCTCTCCCTTCCCTTCTCCCTCTCTCTAACTTCAGAGCAGGGAGCAGGAAGATGATGACAGCGATTGGAGGGGTTAATGAAGAGTGAAATAAGATGGGGCTTCTCTTTTCTTATCCATTTCGGCCTTCATAACAGCATAGTTTTCTGAGAAACTATTTTTAAGACAGCCATTAACACAGTTACAGCATCAAGCTGATTTGAGCACCGCAACTAGAAAATTAAGTTTGTTTCTGTTTCACTATGAAAAGACAGAGAGAAGTCTAAGATGCTTTCATTTTTTTCTTGGAACAACCATCAGCATTTTTAATGAAGGGAAACAGATACATGCCAGTTTAACAATCACTGTAGAGCGGTATGCTAAACACACTTTTAATGCTGCATCAGGTTTTATGTCTGAAAGTTCTTATCAGTAAGTGAAAATGGAGGGGGTTAGAAAATTATTAAAACCCCAACACTGACACCCCATGTCTAAGCAAGAGGACCCTGGACGACAAACAATTTAAAATTTTGAGATTTGTTTAGACCTCCAATCTCCGCATCACATCAGCTCCTCTTAACTTCTTAACTCTTTACAGTAAAAGTAGGAGACTTTTTAAAGAGGGGAAGGGAGAACTCAAACTGGCTTTCTGGAGAAAGTAGTTTTTCTCCTGGATGGAAAAATATGAGGTACTCCAGATACTAATATGCAGTAGTTATTAGCAGTTTATCAATTTACTGATCGTCACACCTTCCAAAAGGTATTATACTACTTTCAAGATATACTTTTAAGGACACACGTTGTTGAATTTGCTTTCAATGAGGCATTTCAAGACTGCACTTGTTGATTGCAGTGTTGCTGGCCTCACTACTCAGCCCCTTAGGTCTGGTTGTGCTGTTCTCAAAGTTCAGCAGTCTTTTAGTTTTTGCTGTCCTGGCCCCCAGGTTATGGAATAGGTACTCTCTGGGGGTATGGTCAGGAATTTCTGTTGAGTGTTTTAAATCCTAGCTAAAGACCAAACCTTGTCCTGAGGGATTTTATAGATGCTCCCTACCTTGATTTGGTTTCCTTTCCTTTATCTGACTTATTACATGCTTTTGTTGGAGTGGGTTTTCATTAACACCTTGTGAAGCACTCTGTACCCTGGTTTTGAAAAGTGCCATATAAATAAAAATGCACTTACTTTTTTGTTAAGCCGCTATTTAGAAATGAATTAGTTCTGGATCAGTGGTTCTCAATGTGTCAGGTCACAACCCCCCAGAATAATCAAGTTGGTAGCTCATCATCTGCACCTCCCCTTTCACATCCGGTTAAGTGCATAAGTATCAGGACAGTGATGTCAATTTGTCAATTTTCCTTTGGTGATGGGGGGAGTAGCAGGCAGCTCTTTTTGTTAGCTCTGAGTAGCTGCAATTAGCTGGTCTGGTAACTTCAATGTATGTCAGATAACATACAGCTTATTCTCAAATGTCCTGCTGTTCATCATCACTACTTTACCACTCTGTGCTGCCATTAAAAACACGAAATTTTTATTAATTATGATTAGGGCACAGACCAAACACATCCCTATACACAGCGGAAGTGACATAATCTACTAAACTGTTTCCCCTGTTGGTGACTCGTGACTTTTAAAGAACATTACATAAACATATACAGTACAATAACTTAAACTCTATTTATACTGTATCCATAACACCTGCACTCTAGAAGTAATACAAGGCTCCATCCTGAGGCCACTGGTACTCAGTTTGTCAGACAACAATTTAGCAACTGCGTTTGCAGTGTAATTTTTAAGTTAGAAAATACATTTTGGGGCAGCAACTACTTTGGACAGTAAAAACCAGATAGTAACACAATATTACAATTTTCACATTTTTCACACAGTTTAATACAGTTGATGATCTGATTGAGCACATCCCTGTTCTCCTCAACCTGCTGTTCAGCTGCTCAGTTCCATGTTTGTATGTGCTGTCAGTTTGGGTAGGTGCTATCTAGTTACCAGGCAGATTCTCACATCGCATGTACACACATACACACAAGGGCGCTGACCTACCTCACTCCAGGTAAGTGAGTTAGGGTGGATCACACACACTCTTACCATAAAATGTTCAGGAAATTTTGAACTTAATGAAAACATTCTAACTAAATGTTAATATTTTACTTGTCTGTTGCATATAGCCTTTTTTTGTTGCAAAGTTTCTATAATAAGTAACATTAAGATGTTAGATGTAAGATGTTAGATGTTAAATAGTGAAAAGATGAGGAGGGAGGAAAATTTTCATTTGAAAGTTACTGTGGAGGGATCTATTAATAGGCTTAAAATCTCTTTGTTTGCTCCCCCAAACAAAATTGAAATAAGAACATTTTCCCAAAGAAAAGGAAAGTAAGTCGTCACTGATAATATTTACCTAACCTAAGCCGAGTTTCCTTGTAATGGCCAGTATGTATTTTGGTCCCTGAGATAATTAGCCCTGAAAAGAGGGCACAGCTCATGTGCATAGATTTGCTTGTGCATAATATGAGATAAAGAAAATATTCAGAGGCTTCATTGTGGATGCGAGTTTTAGGGATTGTGGTTGCTCTGTTTTAAGAAACGTGAAGTTAGCCACACCAGTGACCATAGTTAAATGTAGTCCTGGGGTCAGAGCAGGCAACATTGAATCGTATTTAAAATTGCTGGAAAATAGCAAGATTGTTACTCACGTCGGCAGTAACGACACCCGGCTACATCAAACAGAGTTTACAAAAATTGATGTGTCTTTGTGTACATACACAAAGACTCATAGTTTTCTCTAGGCCTCTGCCGAATTTAACCAGCGACGATGTGTACAGCCTCATATCATCGTTCCATCACTGGCTGTCAAGGTGGTGTCCAGCAAACGATATTGGCTTTATAGACAATTGGCGGACTTTTTGAGGAAGACCTGGTCTGATTACAAGAGATGGCATACATCCCACTATGGGTGGAGCAACTTTCATATCTACAAATTTTATTAGAAAACCAAAACTATGACAACCCAAAGTTGAGACCAGGAAGCAGAGTTGTAGTCTTATACACTTCTCTGTGTTTCCATTACTGCTGTCACCCGCTAAATACCCCATAGAGACTGTGTCTGCTCCCGACCACCTAAATTAACTAACTCAAAAACATGAGAAAGAGGAGCTGTACTGAAAAATCTAATAAAAATTAAGATCACCAATCCTGAAATACAGCAAAATATGAGAATTAAATTTGGTTAAGCATTAGATCACTCCCATCCAAAGCTGTATTAGTTAATGATTTGATATCAGATTATCACATTGATTTATTTTTTCTTACTAAGAACTGGCTATCTGATGAATTTGTTAGCACAAATGACCCCACCCCCCAGTCATATTCCCAGAGACACTAGCGGAGGAGGTGGAGCAGCCATTTTCAATTCAAGCATGTTAATCGACCCTAATGTGGCAGTAGTTTAAACAACTTTGAGTGGACAATAAGAAAGACTAGAAAAGTAAGTGCAGCCCATTTACCAGCTTGCATCCTCTCTCTGCCCAGGAAGTACTATATTGCCAGTGATGAGGTTTAGGATGTACTGTTGGAGCCTTATACTGCTGATTACGTGATACATAAATACATGGCACAGGTTCAACAACCTTGTCCCCTACAGAAACATGGAGCCACTAACTGCTTAAAAGAACATCAGAGGCAATGCTCAAATGTCTTGCTCACCCACAGCAACACATCTGGAGATACTGATCATGAGTAGAACATGGTATGGCAGTCATAACACTCCTAAGGCCTATAATCAACCCTAAACCTAAAATCAGCCATGACTCATTCGAAAGCCTGATTCTTAGTCTTATATACCTTGCCTGGAAAACCTCAAAGCCTGTTCTGTTTTTTTATAGTGTACCGTGCTCCTGGACCATACTCTGAATTTCTACCTTAATTCTCAGAGTTCTTATCATCCTTAGAGATTAGTACAGACAAAATAATTATTGTAGGCAATTTCAATATTCATGTTGATGTTAAAATGATAGCCTCAGCATTGCGTTTATCTAACTTTTAGACTCAGTTGGCCAAAGGGTAAATAAACCCACTGTTTCAACCACACCCTCGACCTTGCTCTGACATATGGCATAGAAACTGAACACTCAATCATCTTTACACAGAATCCTCTTCTTTCAGACCATTGTTTGATGACATTTGAACTTCTCTTTATGGATTACACATCACTACGCAAAAATGTCTCTACTAGATGTGTATCTGATAGTGCTGTAGCTAAATATAGCCAGTCTGACCAAGAGTCATAGCTCGATTGAGCCATGTATTCCTATAGCTCTTAGTAACAATGATTTCATGTGCTTCTTTAATTATAAAATTCTAACTATTAGAGACAGAATTCACCTCCTCCTGCCCTCAACAGGCACCTATTTTTCCTCAGTCACAGAAACACCAGAAACAGTTGTAAAACCCAATATATATACCAATAAATTTTCTCTCCTATCGACCTTCACCAACTAGCTTCAATGATCGCTTCATCTAAACCATCAACCTGTCTCTTAGACCCCATCTCAACCAGGTTGCTTAAGGAAGGTCTACTCTTGGTCAGCATTTCTCTATTAGACATAATGAATCTGTTCTTATTATTGGACTATGTACCGCAGTCTTTTAAAATCGCTGTAATTAAGCCTCTTCTTAAAAAGCCTTTCCTCGATCTAGACGTTTTAGCCAACTACAGACCCAACTTTCCCTTTCTCTCCAAGATCCTCGAGAAAGGAAACCAGTTGTGCGACTTTTTACATAATGATAGCTTAATTGAGGATTTTCAGTCAGGATTCAGAGTGAATCATAGCATGGAGACAGCACTGTTGTAGGTTATGAATGATCTACTAATCGCATTAGATAAAGGACTTGTCTCTGTACTTGTTCTGTTAGATCTTAGTTCTGCATTTGACACTATTGACCATCAGATCTTATTACAGAGACTAGAGCATTTTATTGGCATCAAAGGACTTGCTCTTAGCTGGTTTAAGTCCTACTTATCAGATCAATTTTAAATCATGCACATTAATGATGAATCCTCCACCTACTCAAAAGTTAGTCACGGAGTTCCACAAGGTTCTGTGCTTGGACCAGTTCTATTCACCATACAAATGCTTACCTTTAGCAATATTATCGGGAACATTCCTTAAACTTCCATTGTTATGCAGATGACAACCAATTGTACCTATCAATGAAGCCAGACGAAACCAGTCAGTTAGTTAAACTTCAAGCATGTCTTAGGGATATCAAGATCTGGATGACCAGGAACTTCCTACTATTGTACTCAGATTAAACTGAAGTTTTTGTGCTTGGCCCACAACACCTCGGAAACACATTATCATATGACGTACTTACTCTAGATGGCATTGCTCTGCCCTCTAGCACCACTGCTATGAATTTTTGGAGTTTACTTCGATCAGGACATGTCCCTTAATTCCCATATAAAACAAACTTCAAGGACACCTTTTTTCACCTTCCTAATATTGCAAAAATCAGGCACATCCTTTCTCAAAATGACACACAAAAATGAATACATGCTTCCATTTCTTCTCAGCTTGATTGTTGCAACTCCTTATTATCAGGCTGTCCCAATAAAACATTAAATAGAGATCATCTCTATCCTGTGTTAGCTTTTTTGTATTGGCTTGCTCATGGGAAAATGTTGGGTCTCTGTAAATAATAACTATAAAGAGTCTGGTCTAGACCTGCTCTATATGAAAAGTGCCCTGAGATAACATTTGTTTTGATATGGCACTATATAAATAAAGTTGAAATGAATTGAACTTAATTGAATTCTCACAACATTACATCTTTTTGTACAAACATCTAGATAGCAGACCCTTCCTCTCAACCACATCCTCAAGCTCTAGGTAGGTGTGTCCAGGTGAATTGGGATAAATAAATTCCCCAGCTTGATCTTGGTCTACCTCTGTGTTTTGTACCAATCAGATGTCTCTTGAAAACCTCCACATGAAGGCATCCAGAAGTTTTCAAGATTAGGATGAAGCCAATGGAATTTGATAACTTTGAGAAGTCCATTCCATTCCTTGAACTTCTTAGATTTTTGGTTAGGTTAATTTTTTGTTTTTATGGTGAAGTTAGGAGTGTTATGACTGCCATACCATGTTCTTCTCATGATCAGTATCTCCAGATGTGTTGATGTGGGTGAGCAAGATATTTGAGCATTGCCTCTAATGTTCTTTTAAGCAGCTGGTGGCTGCATGTTTCTGTAGGGGACAAGGTTGTGTATTTATGTATCACGTAATCAGCAGTATAAGGCTCCAACAGTACATCCTAAACTTCATCACTGGCAATATAGTGCTTCCTGGGCAGAGAGAGGATGCAAGCTGGTAAATGGGCTGCACTTACTTTTCTAGTCTTTCTTATTGTCCACTCAAAGTTGTTTAAACTACTGCCACATTCACAAAGTGCATTCTATGCATACAGCACTTGTTTCTAAAGCAATGAATGGGGTTCAGTATCTTGCCCAAGGGCACTTGGACATGTGAACTGGAGGAGCAAGGGATTGACCCACTGAACTTCTGGTTGGTGAATGACGTGCTCTAACTCCTGAGCCACAGCCAACTAATATAGCCTCCACTTCACACTAAGGCCCTTTCTACTCAATCAGCAGCCCTGGAATTCCTCCAAGAGAGGAAAACAGTGAGTCACAATGACACAGGTATTTATCCAGGAGACTGAAGGAGTGGAGTTTGGGCAGGGAAACGGAGGAAAATTGGCTGAGCTTCAGGAGACTCGGGAGATGGGAGTCCCAGGGAGAGGTATCTGTTGAGCAGGGCAGAGTCTTTATTGTAATTCCTTAACAAATTTCAAAATACTCTCCACCTGATCCAGAATATGGCAGCAAAAGTCCTGACAGGAACCAGGAAGAGAGATCACATTTCTCTTGTGTTTGCTTCACCTAATTGGCTCCCTGCAAAACCCAAAATAGAATTTACAATCCATCTTCTCACCTAAAAAGTCCTTAACGATCAGTCACCATCATATCTTGAAGAGATCATTGTACCCTAATACCCCACTGGAACACTGCACTCCCAGAATGATGGCTTACTTGTGTCACTCAGAATCTCCAAGTATCAGGCACCCTCTCCACATTTAAGAGTAGTGCTATAGGCTTGGACTGCCAGGGGACTTCCCATGATGCACCCGTCTCCTCTTGCCTTCTTTCCCTCTTGATCCATATGCATTTAAATCCCATCAGTGCTTGTTGATAACTTGGCCTTTTCTCTCTCCTGCAGTTTTATACTTTCTTTTGTCTCCCCGGGGCTGCAGAGTCTCGACCTGTGACAGCAAACCACCTACTGTCCCATGATACTGCTCAACACCCTGTGATTGGGATTCTGTAAGTTCTGTAAGTGTTTAAATTTAAAAATTTAACAGGCTTCTGCATGTGGAAACTATATTGTGAGAACTGAGCCAAAGCAGCGTTGAAATCAGTAATGAAAAAAAAACTTCAGTATACCATTTTGCATAAATAAATAAGTTTATGTAAATTAATCAAAGATGAATTTCTTTCTTTTCGTCTTGCCATCAACTTGCATACTTAAAAAAACTCCAGCATTTCACTGCTTCCCTTTTATTTATTTAAATGTGTATTTAGATCTTGCTGGATAAGGCTAGAATGGATATGGAGGATACTGATGTGGATGCTAACATTTCTGGATCTGATAGTGGAGTACTGTGCTCACATCCTTACATATATTCCCTCAAACAGCTTTTATGGACAAAATGCAATCATTTTCCATATGGAACTGTGCTGCAAAACCTTTACAGTTTGCAGTTGTAACAATCTTAATGTTTCTGTGAGATCTTGGTTTTTTATTTGTTGTTTTTTTTTAAAAAGCAAAGAATGACAGTGAAAGTGATATGATGATAAATCATTGTATTTCTTTTTATGGTACACAACTCAAATTTGCTGGGCTTGGTTAGGGTTCCAGGTCAGAGGGCACTTTTGTGTTGTCCTAACCCCAACACCAGGGAAAAGGGTCAAATTGATCCTAAAATCTTGCCTTACTTCTCAAGGAGAAATGAATGTTCCACCAGTTCACTATCATCCAGTGCCAACAGTCGTCAGTGTGAAGGAGAAAAAGTCAGCAGTTCTGGAGAACAAGGCACCTACCTGGGGATCACACCAATTGCCCAATGGATCACATCAAATGCCAAGGGGTGGCATGGGTTGCCTGGGCCAAATGGAAGAGAGGCTGTTAGGGGAGAGCAAGGATGCATTCTGCCCAAGCTTCCATTCTAAAAAGGCCTACAAGGAAAAGAAGAGAAAGTCAGGGAAAGAGAAAGAGTCTTCTTTCTTTCTTTTCGTCTTGCCATCAACTTGCATACTTAAAAAAACTCCAGCATTTCACTGCTTCCCTTTTATTTATTTAAATGTGTATTTAGATCTTGCTGGATAAGGCTAGAATGGATATGGAGGATACTGATGTGGATGCTAACATTTCTGGATCTGATAGTGGAGTACTGTGCTCACATCCTTACATATATTCCCTCAAACAGCTTTTATGGACAAAATGCAATCATTTTCCATATGGAACTGTGCTGCAAAACCTTTACAGTTTGCAGTTGTAACAATCTTAATGTTTCTGTGAGATCTTGGTTTTTTATTTGTTGTTTTTTTTTAAAAAGCAAAGAATGACAGTGAAAGTGATATGATGATAAATCATTGTATTTCTTTTTATGGTACACAACTCAAATTTGCTGGGCTTGGTTAGGGTTCCAGGTCAGAGGGCACTTTTGTGTTGTCCTAACCCCAACACCAGGGAAAAGGGTCAAATTGATCCTAAAATCTTGCCTTACTTCTCAAGGAGAAATGAATGTTCCACCAGTTCACTATCATCCAGTGCCAACAGTCGTCAGTGTGAAGGAGAAAAAGTCAGCAGTTCTGGAGAACAAGGCACCTACCTGGGGATCACACCAATTGCCCAATGGATCACATCAAATGCCAAGGGGTGGCATGGGTTGCCTGGGCCAAATGGAAGAGAGGCTGTTAGGGGAGAGCAAGGATGCATTCTGCCCAAGCTTCCATTCTAAAAAGGCCTACAAGGAAAAGAAGAGAAAGTCAGGGAAAGAGAAAGAGTCTTCTTTTTCTTTCGGCTTTTCCCTTTAGGGGTCGCCACAGCGAATCAGTGTCCTCCATCCAACCCTGTCTTCTGCGTCCTCTTCTCTCACACCAACTACCTTCATGTCCACTTTCACTACATCCATAAACCTCCTCTTTGGTCTTCCTCTAGGCCTCCTGCCTGGCAGTTCAAAACTCAGTATCCTTCTACCAATATATTCACTATCTCTTCTCAGGACATGTCCAAACCATCTCAGTCTGGCCTCTCTGACTTTATCTCCAAAACCTCTAACATGTGCTGTCCCTCTGATGTACTCATTCCTGATCCTATCCATCCTGGTCACTCCCAGAGAGAACCTCAACATCTTCATCTCTGCTACCTCCAGCTCTGCCTCCTGTCTTTTCCTCAGTGGCACTGTCTCTAGACCAAACAGCATCGCTGGTCTCACCACAGTTTTGTACACCTTTCCTTTCATTTTAGCTGAAACTCTTCTATCACACATCACACCTGACACTTTTCTCCCCCGTTCCAGCCTGCCTGCACACGCTTCTTCACCTCTTTTCCACACTCTCCATTGCCCTGGACTGTTGACCCTAAGTACTTAAAATCCTCCACCTTCTTTATCTCTTCTCCCTGTAACCTCACTCTTCCACTTGGGTCCCTCTCGTTCACACACATGTACTCTGTCTTGCTGCGGCTAACCTTCATTCCTCTCCTTTCCAGGGCACATCTCCACCTCTCAAGCTTCTCCTCCACCTGTTCCCTGCTCTCACTACATATCACAATGTCATCTGCAAACATCATAGTCCATGGAGATTCCTGTCTAACCTCGTCTGTCAGTCTGTCCATCACCATACAAACAAGAAGGGGCTTAGCGCTGATCCCTGATGCAGTCCCACCTCCACCTTGAACTCCACTGTCACACCTACAGCACACCTAACCACTGTCTTACAGTCCACATACATGTCCTGCACCACTCTAACATACTTCTCTGTCACTCCAGACTTCCTCATACAGTACCACAGTTCCTCTCTGGGCACCCTGTCATACGCTTTCTCCAGATCTACAAAGACACATTGCAGCTCCCTCTGACCTTCCCTGTACTTCTCTATCAACATCCTCAAAGCAAATACTGCATCTGTGGTACTCTTTTTTGGCATGAAGCCATACTGCTGCTCACAAATGCTCACTTTTGCCCTTAGTCTAGCTTCAACTACTCTTTCCCATAGCTTCATTGTATGGCTCATCAGCTTTATTCCTCTGTAGTTGCCACAGTTCTGCACATCTCCCTTGTTCTTAAAAATGGGCACCAGCACACTTCTCCTCCATTCCTTAGGCATCTTCTCACTATCTAAGATCCTGTTAAACAACCCAGTCAGAAACTCTACTGCCGCCTCTCCTAGACACTTCCATAACTCCACAGGTATATCATCAGGACCAAGTGCCTTTCCACTCTTCATCCTCTTCAGTGCCTTCCTCACTTCATCTTTACTAATCTTTGCTATTTCTTGATCCACAACAGCCACATCTTCTACTCTTCGTTCTCTCTCATTTTCCTCATTCATCAACTCTTCAAAGTACTCTTTCCATCTTCCCATCACACTGCTGGCACCTGTCAATACATTTCCATCTCTATCCTTAATCACCCTAACCTGCTGCACGTCCTTCCCATCTCTGTCTCTCTGCCTTGCCAATCTGTATAGATCAGTCTCTCCCTCCTTACTGTCCAACCTAACATACAAGTCATCATAAGCCCCTTGTTTGGCCTTTGCCACCTCTATTTTCACCTTACGCTGCATCTCCCTGTACTCCTGTCTACTCTCTTCAGTCCTCTCAGTGTCCCACTTCTTCTTAGCTAATCTCTTTTTCTGTATACACTCCTGCACCTCCTCATTCCACCACCAAGTCTCCTTATCCACTTTCCTTCCAGATGACACACCAAGTACTCTCCTCCCTGTCTCCCTGATCACATTAGCTGTAGTTCTCCAGTCATCTGGAAGCACCTCCTGACCTCCCAGAGCCTGCCTCAACTCCTTCCTAAAAGTCATGCAACACTCTTCCTTTTTTAGCTTCCACCATGTCGTCCTCTGCTCTGCCATATTGCTTAATTCTAGCCTATGTGTAATGTACAACTTGTGGTTCAAAAGTTTAACACCGGCTGCAGACATCTACTGTCTGCTGCTTTTTTAGCCTAAAAATAAGCTGTGTCTCTGTAAGACCTCAGAAAACAGGATGTCACTTTTTTAATATGGTTATCCACCTGCATGAACACTGAGCTTGACATGATGCGCTATGCTTGATTTTTGACCAGCTCAATCCAACTCTTGTCTACTGGCAACCCATCCTATGACTCCTCAAGCTTTATTCTAAGCTATCCTTCTTTCTTTGCTATTTTCAGCAGTACAGTAAAGGACTCTTTCAGCTCTCAGGTGGATTAAACCTAACCAGGGAGTATTTTACAGGTAATGACTGTTTTAATTTAGTTCTAATGTTTTGCTTTCCTCTTTACATTCTTAAGACTCTTTTAGCTGTCTTCTTAACCTTCTTTTCATCTTTACTATTTGAGTAGAACAGTTGACTCTTTTTTCTGGCTGATCTGCTTCTACTTTTTAGTGCAGGTAGGTTGTGGACACCTCTTTGTAGGCCACTCTGCAGAAACATTTTGTCTTGTTCTAGTTATAGTTATTTTGGGAAAATGACTGTATGACTTTTTACTAGAATATTTTTCAACAAGGGACTAGCTCATTTAATTACTCTCATAGTTCTGTTTTAACAGCATGTAATCTTTTTATTTTTTGGTCATCGTCTACATTTAATCTTTTATAATTTGTGCTCTGCATGACATGCTGAATAAAACCAAGTATATTGAAGGCAGAAACCTTTTCCATATTTGGTCCTGTGACCCTGCTCACCTAAGACTTCTTCACCCATCTTGCCGTAAATCCACTTGGTTTCTAACAATTATCTGATGATTTAGATATGGTAATCTATCTCCCACAAGACTGGGAAAAGAGTTAGGTTGTTAGAGCAGCAGCCCCTGTAGCCACTATTCATTCTTGCTCACCTTGGGGTCCTGCTACAAACAAACCTGACAACATCGCTTATAGGCAAGGAGGTAGCAGTAGCAATATTCATAAACCGACCTTATGGCAGTACTTGTGACCAGTGAAATAGCACCAAACCAACAGGAAAAGATCATTTGACCATGGCCTTAACTCCTAAGGAGTGCCAATATTGACACTTCATTCTATTTTGGATTCCATCAGCACCATTTAACAATCAAAAACACCAAGTGAGGCTATCTTTTGGAAGATTGGTGTTTCATCCTTCCACTAGAGTTCCAGATATTTGTATAAATACTAAGGCACATTGTAGCTGTTCTGGTGGCTTGTGGTGGCCCAACACCTAACTAAGAAACTTAATGCTAGTTTTTCCACTAATGTTTCACAGTGTGTGTGTGTCTGTGTCCTATTTTTCACAGGTTAAATAAGGCAAATACTACAACCAACAAGAGGAGACAAAAAGGAAAGGAAAAAAGCCCTGAGTCTTATCGCTTACCTTTTCCTAAATTTGTTTCACATACACAAATATATAAGAAAAGCAAAGTTACCCTCTTAAAATAAATAAATAGATAAATGAAAAAATAAAATGAAGCTATTTTTAAATTTGTTTTAAAAGATTTAAATTTAAATAAATATTTCTTAGGTAACTTATCAAACGAAGTAACTCTAAGGCCCACTGATGAAAGTATTGTCATATTCAATATTGTGAGATTGCAGTGGTGACATTCCTAGAAATAATGCTGCATTAAGTTACTGCTAATGCAAACTGAAAATTTCCTATTGCTTTTTTCTTTTTTCTTTTCCAGCATTCTGGGGAGATAAGTGGGTGAATGTGGCTCAGGTGGTAGAGTGGGTCATCTACCAAGTGGAAGATCAACAGTTTGATCCCTGGCTTCTACAGTCCGCATGTTGAAGTGTTCTTGGGCAAGATACTGAACCCCCTGATGTATCATTTGTGTACAAATGTGTGTTTGTGCCTAGAAAACACTAAATGTTTAGAAAAGCACTCTATGAATGTATATGAATTGAATTCACCATAAGGTGTGAAGATTTTCAGGCAGGAAGGGGCTTCTTGGGGAATCTAAGAGGGAATATTGGAATAGATGATTTCCTCCATTGCTGACCATCAATATGGTCAGTAGGGCTCTCATGGAGGTCACAGGGGGACAACCTTTCATGTATATTCATCCATTTAATTGTAAGTTAATCCTAAGGAAGCTACATAATCTTTTGATAGTGTGGTTTCTAAGTTCTAAGTGTCCCTCTCTTGGGTGAACATAGGGACACCTTTCTGCAAAGTGTACAGTTGTTTTCATACTAAGCTGTGTTCCCCACTGCAGACAGGATAATAGTTTCTTTAAGGCCTTCAGTGTCAATGTGGCCCTGCCTGAACAGAACTCGACTGATGGTGGGAGGCTGTCTGCCTCAACTGGCTGGGTTGTTAGGGAAAGAGAAACGGAGAGAGGGAGAGATGGGGTTTTCACTTAGAGATGCATGGTAATAATGACACTGATAATAAAGCTAAATTATGATTATAGGGTTAATAATAATAATAATAATAATAATAATAATAATAATAATAATAATAATAATAATAATAATAATAATAATTTTAATAATGATAATAATAATAGAAGTGGTGTGGGTGTGGATGTTGGGTGTTGAGCAGGATCATGGGGCAGTAGGTGCTTTCACAGGACAGGAGGAGCAGAAAGAGACAAGGAGAGAAGAGAGAGATGAGAAAGCAAAAAAATACAGGAGAGAGAAGTCATGTTAGTAACAACATTATTGGGATATGAATGCATATAAAAGGAGAAGGAGAGGAGTAGAGGGAAGCTTGGTGCATCATGTGAAGTCCCCCACCAGTATATGCCTATGGCACCATAACTAGTGGATAGTTCCTGACATGTCTGAGCCAGCCTTAACTATAAGTTTTATCATGAAGGAAGGTTTTAAGCCAACTCTTAAATGTGGATAAGGTGTCTGTCTCCCTGCCCCAAATTGTAAGATGTTTCATAGTGGAGGGGCCTGATACTTTTGGGGATTCTAGGGACAAGTAAGCCTACATTCTGAGAGCACAGTGCTCTAATAGGGTAATTGGGTACTATGAGCTTGTTAAGATATAATGGTGTCTGACCATTAAGGACTTTGAAGACGAGGAGGTGGACTCTGCATTCTATTTTGGATTTTAAAGGGAGCCAATGAAGAGAAGAGAAAACAGGAGAAATATAATGTCTTTTCCAAGTTCTTCTCGGTGCTTTTGCTGTGGCAATCCGAATCAGCTGGAGAGTATTTAGAGACGTGTTGGGGCAGCCTGATAATAGGGAATTACAATCATTTAGCCTAGAATATGTAGGTTTAAAAAAATGGATGCAGTTAACTTAAATATTTATGGACATATAGCTAAATTACCCTTTCATTCCAACGTACTGGAGAAGGTGCTGCATACATAGCTCATATCCTTTCTGAATGAACCTTTTTCTCTTAAAGGTTGCAGTCAACACAGCACTGAAACAGCACTTCTTAATGACATTCAGCTGAGTTCAAATAATGATTGTTTGAGATGGCTGTTTACTGTATTTCAGAGGGCTCGAAAACTTTAAGGTTTAACTTGCCAACATGAATGGCCCAGTTTCCTGTCTGAAACATGTTCTGTTGGAATCCCTTGTGGTTTAGGGCTTTGAGCCTGTGCTGTTGGAAGGGGTGCAAGTGGTAATTGTCCGTTTGGGTTGGGGATAGGTGACCTAACCTGGACCTCCACGCATCTTCACTATGTGGTTACTCTGAGCGATTCACTGGATTTACTGCATGCTCTCTCCTTTTCACTGCTTCATGAAATTCCAAAATATAATTATATGCCATCTCCTCAGAGGCTGGGGTAACAGTGTGCACTCTCAGTCCTTTTTCTTGGCTTGAATAGGCTTGATACAACTATTTTGTAATTACAATCAAAATTATATTATTATAGTTTTTGAACTATTCACATGTTGGTTGAACTAATTCAATGACCTTAGTTATATCAGCAAATAATACTAGCATTTTTTTTCAACCTATGGGGTCAGCCAGTAGTGTTTAAACCAATTTACTGTTGAGTTTAACTAGTTTAATCTGCTTTATACTACAGTTCAGCCCCAGAGGTCCTAATCAGGCTACTCAGTATGTTTTAAAGAGGTCTCTTCTCCTCCTATGATTTGTCAGTGTCTAACAGAGAAACACAACACTACTAACCCTCTTTTTAGGCTTAACAATGGCTATTGTGGCAACAACCTAATACTCTCCCTTCTCTTGTGGGAGATAGATTACATTTTTTAGAAAAAACTTAAGGTGGTTGAAGAATTGGATCAGTGGGATAACAGGACAAAGATTAAAAGGATCCTTACTTTTCAGTAGATCAAGATAATCTACTTGATTTTATTCAGCACAGGACACAAAGTTCAAAGTCCTAAAACATTATAAAATATTAAATGTAAGAGGTGATCAAAGAATAGAAGGATAATATGCAGATAGAAAATGTAAAAATATTTTTAAAAATGGAGGAAAAGACAACTACAAGAGTACTTACTTTGAACTAACATTTGTTGAGTCTAATCTTTCTAAGAAAACGTCATAAAAAGTCCTTTAGCAGCAAGCAGCGGAGAGTCTGCAACATAATTGAACTGTCCAGCAGAAAGAGTCTGTCTTCTTTACTATTTTGAGTACAATGGTTGCAAAGAAAGCTTAGAGGAAGGCTTGAAGAGACATAACATAAAAGAAAGGAAGGAGAAAGATTAAGAGAAACCCATAAAAGTAAATATAGCTGCAAGCAACAATGTGGGGGCCAAGCACTCCAGCAGAGCGTAGTTGCACTGGAAACACATTGTCATCATGTCAAGAGCATTTCTGTATGCACTCTCAGCACATTTCAAGAAAGTTGAGTAAAGTTAGGTTTAAATATCACCTCATTTCCTGTCCAGACATCATCAGTATACTCAGGTTTGCTCAAGTTTTTCCAGAAATCTCAGAATTTGAATAATTGAACAGAGGATTGGCTTTCACACAAAAAAAATTAATGAATGTTTTTTCCAGTTGTGTTTTGCTGGGTATTGGAGCAAGGGTAGTGTTGAAGAAAAATATTCATGTGTCTAATAGCCTTGTCATTAAAGCATTTGGTACAGTTGCGCACATCAGTAAAGGTCAACAACAGCTATTTATATGGCATTTGACGATCCAAATGTTGCCAAGATTCAGAGAGCAAAAACAAATCAGAGGTTTTCTGAACGTTCACAGACAATTGAAGTACAAGAGGATCGGGTCACAAATGCTGGTGGAGAAGGCCTACAATTTCAACTGAAACTAACCCTTCATCATAATGACTCATACGCTAGAAGGTCTAGCATACATGCTCATAATCGAGATATTTACGGACATAAAAACGATTGCATTTGATTAACTAAGGTGTGGCTAAATATAGGCACTGACATTGAGACACTGTTTAATGTAGCCGCAAGGGGACATAAGCCAGTGTCTTATTGTGCCGGTCCCAAGCCCGGATAAATACAGAGGGTTGTGTCAGGAAGGGCATCCGACGTAAAACTTTTGCCAAATCAAACATGCGAGTCAAATCTATGAATCCCATACCGGATCGGTCGAGGCCCGGGTTAACAACGACCGCCATCGGTGCTGTTCACCTACAGGGTGCCGGTGGAAATTGGACTACTGATGGTAGAAGAAGGAGAGGAGGAAGGTGTGTTCGTAGGAAGAGAGAGAAGAGGAATGCCAAGAGGCTAGGACTGAGAGTAGGGACTTTGAATGTTGGAACCATGACAGGAAAGGGTAGAGAGTTAGTTGACATGATGCAGAGGAGGAAGGTAGACATACTGTGTGTCCAGGACACCAGGTGGAAAGGTAGCAAGGCTAGAAGTTTGGGAGCAGGGTTCAAGTTGTTCTACCATGGTGTAGATAGGAAGAGAAACGGAGTAGGAGTTATCTTGAAAGAGGAGCTTGTTAGGAATGTCCTGGAGGTAAAAAGAGTGTCGGATAGAGTGATGAGTCTGAAGCTAGAAATCGAAGGTGTAATGTTCAATGTGGTTAGTGGGTATGCTCCACAGGTAGGCTGTGAGCTGGAGGAGAAGGAGAAATTCTGGTCGGACCTTGATGAAGCCATACAGAGCATCCCTAGAGATGAGAGAGTTGTCATTGGTGCAGACTTCAATGGACATGTTGGTGCAGGAAACAGAGGCGATGAGGAAGCGATGGGCAGATTTGGTATCCAGGAGAGGAACGCAGAAGGACAGATGGTGGTTGATTTTGCAAAAAGGAGGGAAATGGCTGTAGTGAATACTTTCTTCCAGAAGAGGCAGGAGCACAGAGTGACGTATAAGAGTGGAGGTAGGAGCACACAGATAGACTACATCTTGTGTAGACGGTGTAATCTGAAGGAGATCAGTGACTGCAAAGTAGTGGTTGGTGAGAGTGTAGCCAGACAGCATAGAATGCTGGTGTGTAGGATGACCTTGGTGGTGAAGAAGACGAAGAGGACAAAGGCAGAGCAGAGGACGAAATGGTGGAAGCTAAAAAAGGAAGAGTGTTGCATGACTTTTAGGAAGGAGTTGAGGCAGGCTCTGGGAGGAGAGGAGGTGCTTCCAGATGACTGGAGAACTACAGCTAATGTGATCAGGGAGACAGGGAGGAGAGTACTTGGTGTGTCATCTGGAAGGAAAGTAGATAAGGAGACTTGGTGGTGGAAAGAGGTGGTGCAGGAGTGTATACAGAAAAAGAGATTAGCTAAGAAGAAGTGGGACACTGAGAGGACTGAAGAGAGTAGACAGGAGTACAGGGAGATGCAGCGTAAGGTGAAAATAGAGGTGGCAAAGGCCAAACAAGGGGCTTATGATGACTTGTATGTTAGGTTGGACAGTAAGGAGGGAGAGACTGATCTATACAGATTGGCAAGGCAGAGAGACAGAGATGGGAAGGACGTGCAGCAGGTTAGGGTGATTAAAGATAGAGATGGAAATGTATTGACAGGTGCCAGCAGTGTGATGGGAAGATGGAAAGAGTACTTTGAAGAGTTGATGAATGAGGAAAATGAGAGAGAACGAAGAGTAGAAGATGTGGCTGTTGTGGATCAAGATATAGCAAAGATTAGTAAAGATTAAGTGAGGAAGGCACTGAAGAGGATGAAGAGTGGAAAGGCACTTGGTCCTGATGATATACCTGTGGAGGTATGGAAGTGTCTAGGAGAGGCGGCAGTAGAGTTTCTGACTGGGTTGTTTAACAGGATCTTAGATAGTGAGAAGATGCCTGAGGAATGGAGGAGAAGTGTGCTGGTGCCCATTTTTAAGAACAAGGGAGATGTGCAGAACTGTGGCAACTACAGAGGAATAAAGCTGATGAGCCATACAATGAAGCTATGGGAAAGAGTAGTTGAAGCTAGACTAAGGGCAAAAGTGAGCATTTGTGAGCAGCAGTATGGCTTCATGCCAAAAAAGAGTACCACAGATGCAGTATTTGCTTTGAGGATGTTGATAGAGAAGTACAGGGAAGGTCAGAGGGAGCTGCAATGTGTCTTTGTAGATCTGGAGAAAGCGTATGACAGGGTGCCCAGAGAGGAACTGTGGTACTGTATGAGGAAGTCTGGAGTGACAGAGAAGTATGTTAGAGTGGTGCAGGACATGTATGTGGACTGTAAGACAGTGGTTAGGTGTGCTGTAGGTGTGACAGTGGAGTTCAAGGTGGAGGTGGGACTGCATCAGGGATCAGCGCTAAGCCCCTTCTTGTTTGTATGGTGATGGACAGACTGACAGACGAGGTTAGACAGGAATCTCCATGGACTATGATGTTTGCAGATGACATTGTGATATGTAGTGAGAGCAGGGAACAGGTGGAGGAGAAGCTTGAGAGGTGGAGATGTGCCCTGGAAAGGAGAGGAATGAAGGTTAGCCGCAGCAAGACAGAGTACATGTGTGTGAACGAGAGGGACCCAAGTGGAAGAGTGAGGTTACAGGGAGAAGAGATAAAGAAGGTGGAGGATTTTAAGTACTTAGGGTCAACAGTCCAGGGCAATGGAGAGTGTGGAAAAGAGGTGAAGAAGCGTGTGCAGGCAGGCTGGAACGGGTGGAGAAAAGTGTCAGGTGTGATGTGTGATAGAAGAGTTTCAGCTAAAATGAAAGGAAAGGTGTACAAAACTGTGGTGAGACCAGCGATGCTGTTTGGTCTAGAGACAGTGCCACTGAGGAAAAGACAGGAGGCAGAGCTGGAGGTAGCAGAGATGAAGATGTTGAGGTTCTCTCTGGGAGTGACCAGGATGGATAGGATCAGGAATGAGTACATCAGAGGGACAGCACATGTTAGAGGTTTTGGAGATAAAGTCAGAGAGGCCAGACTGAGATGGTTTGGACATGTCCTGAGAAGAGATAGTGAATATATTGGTAGAAGGATACTGAGTTTTGAACTGCCAGGCAGGAGGCCTAGAGGAAGACCAAAGAGGAGGTTTATGGATGTAGTGAAAGTGGACATGAAGGTAGTTGGTGTGAGAGAAGAGGACGCAGAAGACAGGGTTGGATGGAGGACACTGATTCGCTGTGGCGACCCCTAAAGGGAAAAGCCGAAAGAAAAAGAAGAAGAAGACATTGAGACACTGTTTGCAGATCTGAAACAACAACAAAGAGGTGGTCTTGCTGAGTACTACTGAGAGAGCATTGACATGAAAGTCTTGATTCCAGGAAGATGCAATTTGGAATTCTTGTATTTTGTAATACCTCATGTAAATTTCACTGCTGTTGTGCCTTATAAAATTGATATGTTTTGACAACAACTATTAGGGCAAGAAGAGAGCATAGCCTTGGATGGCTCCTTGCCAGGGGTGTAAGGGATAGGGGATGGGTCAAAATGACATAATTGAAGCATTGCAAATGCAAAACACAAGGTAATATTGTATTTCAGCATTCTTTGTTATTCTATAATATAGATGTAGATGGTTATTTTGTGTTAAGATTATTATCTTTCAACTTTAGATTGATGTTGGTTAGACAAGAATGATAGTGTGTTTCTTTCTCTTGTCATTTTGATGTAGTCTCACAAATGTTATACAGCTCTTTATGCATTTATTTTAGTTTCCTTGTTGATTTGCTTGCTATTGTATTACATTTAAATATTATATTTCATTTTATTTTATTTTGAGAGGTATTTTATTAATGTCATCATTTGGTTTCTTTTTTTTCCCCTTTAGTATGAACAATGCTTTGTTAATTTTCTCGTTCGTGTATAGGTTTCCACAGGTTTTGTAGGTATTTGGTTAATGAAAACATCATTTATTCACTGTTATTCCCCTATGTCACTGCAGTGCATATGTTTCCTCTGGGCTAGCAAGGCTACCCTACAAAATTTGGTAGAAGCAGTTTGGTAACCAGGACAAGGTTACTTGTCTCCTCATTGGCCCTTTAAAGGAGAAGTTCTCTGAGATGTGCACTTATGGTTACAGCAATTCTTCACTGACACAACATTGCAACTCCATTTCCGGCACTGAATCCACTCAGTACTTCCTTCAGGAACAGCTGTAGAGAGGATTTGAGCCAGTTCATGGACTCTTGCTCCTTTCTCTCTGACACTAAAGATAAGATGTTTTGCATACAATGTTGCATGAAAGACCTCCTGCCAAAATGGTTCACTGCTGTGGTGTGATCACTATTGCAGGTTCAGGCACAGCTTTGCCATTTGTATGTGTCACCAGCCATTGGAGATACCAGTGGTGAGACCTACTCAGGTCCATCCACTACCACCTGGCATGCTAAGGTTTATCCAACAGCAGTGGGGCCCGATGAGGCTCATTTACTACCATTTACCTACCAGAGGGATGACTTTCTTTTTACACTTATGTTGGAAAACCTTAACCTAACCTTCTGCTCAGATGCTTAAGTGTTGTGCTGTGCTGTATCAGTTTTGGGCACAGCTCGGCCATGTCCCTGTTCAATCAACCATGTGGCATACAGCACAAGGTCCTGCTGAGGTGCATCTACCAGCAGCAGGGCCTGTTGAGATTCGTCCAATTCCATCAGTATTGGGAACTGCTGAGACTCATCAAGTTTGCTTCTGCCTACCTGAAACCACAGAAGAGACCTTTGGCTCAAAGTTTGTGGAGAAAAACCACTACTCGACCTCCGGCCCAGATGTTTCAGAGTTCTGGTGTAGCCACTGCCACAGATTTGGGCAAAGCTTAGCAATGTGCATATTCCACCATCCATAGGAGTTTAAAGCAGCAAGTCTGCAAAATAAGGGAAGAGGATAAAAAAGTGTAATTGTGTGAATAAATGATATAAACTACAGTAGGCTTCTATGTCCATGAAGACCTTTAGGATTTGTTGATAAAACCATGGGCCCATTTGAGTCTACATGTACCGAAAAAGTAAAGTGCGGTTGTCCTGGAATTTTTGGCAATTTAGCAAATGGCGTATTGCTGAAGTGCAAATGTACTGTGAATGACCACTATTCAGCTGAAAGGTTATGGGCCTGAGTGGTAGAGAGTGTATCAGCAAGAGAGGACTAGAATAAGATATTTTTATTACGAGTTAAAAGCAAGTACTATGGGAAAGTTTTGAAATAAAATAGATTCCCATTCTAGAACGGACCTAGATAACACCTATGCTCTACAAAATAAGAAAAAAACTGCAGCTGCATTGTATACTGCGTAAATATATAGGCAATGTTGTGTTTTTGATATCCTATCCTAAGTATGAAAATTAAGTTCTTAATCAAAAAATACTGGTATTGAGGTATCTTGATGCAGAAACAGAACAGGATTTTTTTTAAAAAGTAATGACAAGGAGATAGTGATTTTTGCTAGTGTCTAGTTAGAGTAGTTTTTGGAGGATTTGTATTGAGAAAAATATGCCAGGACGGAGAGAAATGTGATTGAAGCCAAAAATTGTATGAACCATTCTAGCTTTGAGCAGACTTGTGTTGAGAGAGACTGCATACCCTCACACTGAAACGCTTATTAGGGTTAGTGGCCAACTTCCTCAAAGCCTCAGGAAGTGATCCTATGGCAAATTTGTTCCGAGCAACAAGGGGAGAATTCAGCAAAAAGATGACTCAGAGAAGGAATTAGAAAGTGAGTACAGACCCACAATAGACACCTGAAACCATGAAGAGAAAAGAAAGTTAAAACCGAAGGCCAGCTGAAGCAGAATGGAAAAGTCTGAAAAGAAAAACACAGATGAGGTTGACAAATCACTGGAGGAGAAACAGAAACAGATGAACAGTGAGCCATACGGTAGGACGTGGAGCTTGACACTGACCATAGCACTGAGGCAAAGCATGCTTATATATCAAAATCTAACTTTATCACCACTGTAGGCATTTCATGCACTCCCAATGCAGAGCCACTTCCACATGAAATTAAATCAACTATCGAAATATTTGCTCTTTAGATTCCTAAACTGACAATACATTGTATGAATAAAGTATGAAAAATAGTATGATAAATTTAGAATGCATGCAAGTGGAAAGTGAGGGATCTGTTTTGTGGAGAGTAATATGATAGGTATGAGAAATTTGTGCCTGTTAGTAGTTGCTGTTTAATGAAAATCTCTCATGGGAAGGCTCCCGTTGTGGTAGATTGAAACAACCCAAATGTTGGCCAATAATGTGTACAAATTTCATTGAATTGTTTATTGCATTGTTTATAAGGATCTAGAGTGATCATAAGACACTGAACTCTTATTTTGTTTTCCCTTTTTCTTCCTTTATGTGACTATGATGAGTGAGAGTTGGGGAAGATGGGATGCGTCTGAATTTGGATCCTCCAAAGGAAAGCCAAGACAGCTGGTCGTGCTTCACACAAATTGGGGCTTGTGGATGACAGCGCGTACGGGTCCGGTACCTAGTTTGATCAAGGCTAGTGCGATTTTATCCACAAATTCTTTTAACAAATACCTGCATCCGCATATGTGTATATACACTCATTTATAGTCAATATTATTGATACATATTTAGCTTGCTTTCACATATAGGTTTATAGTGTTTCTTTTTTCGTCTTTTGCTACTGGAAATAAGATAATTTCTCAGTCTGGGGTTACGTATTGCAATTATTTAGTAGGGAAGCTTGGCAATGGACTAAACAACTAAAGCATTTCATTAATGGAGTGTCATTGATTTAATTAATTATTTGTGGGAAGGATAATCTGGTTTAAATACTGTTGAGAACTCTGAATGCTGGTTTCATTATCTGTGCATGTTCTAGTTTTATCTGAGGTGATTTGTGAAATTATACAACAATTTTAAGAACAATTGGTGTGGTCAGAGCATTGGGTGATAAATAAGTGACTTTGCTTTTTGTAAGCCTTTGGTCTCCTTTGAGAGTATAAGGGAGTCAGTACGATGTCAAAGATGGACAGTAAAATTTCAAAAACAACTACCCCCATTGAGATGGTGCAGAAGAATAACCCTCTTGTTAAAGATATTGCAAAGATGTTGGAAAAATGGAGCAAGCGTTGGCCTGACATTGACCAACCATGGCCAGTGGAAGGGACTCTGAATCCAGAAGTAATTAAAACAATGCAGATGCTTGTCCACATATAAGGGAGGGCAAAAGAAAGGGGACAGAAACGCGAGAAGAGACAGACAGAGCTTGGCATTCTCCAGTTATTTGAAAATGAGGGACAGAAATTGTTAAAAGCTGAATAAGAAAAGAGGGAAGGGAGCACAGAAGAAATGGAAAAGAATGTAAAGGAAACGGAAAAGCTAATGGCGAAGGTCAACGCACCCTTCACACATACAGCCCCAGTAAAGAGGTCCCCACCTTATGAGAAGGAGGTGGAGTTTAATGATGTCTATCCCCAGCTCCCAGTGGTTAGACAGGAGGGTAATTATCACATCAAAGATGAGGATGAGCAAGTAATAGAGACGGGTAAGGCTAGGACAACCATAAAGATGTACTCGAGCTCCAAAATTAAGAAGAAAAAGACACACCTGGGGTGGACAAAGGTTTAGAAGGATGGAGAAGGGAGGTGATAGTCAGAGTGATTCGCATGAGGCAGTTGGTGGATATGACCCAGCAGTCAGACAGATATTGGCTAAAGCGGAGAGAAGAGGAGATAAATCAGTGAGGAGAAGAATGGCAGAAAATTCCAGAAAAGGACAACACTGATGAGGTATACTTTACGCCCAAGAAAGGGGAAGGTACCCGATAAAGTGTGTCCAGTGGTTGTTCGAGGGCAGAATTTGGAGTACAAGCCTTGGTAGAATACAGACATTTCAGACATATTTGAAAAGTTACCCACTCTTCAAGATGGAGCACATCCTTGGATTTCGAAGTTGGAAGAGGTTTTGGTGGGAACACAGCCTGCCATGGGAGACATTAAGAGACTTTTGGCTAGCCTCTTAGGGGTCCTAACTATGGAAGAGATCTTACAGAAGGCAGGACTTAATCGATATGTGATGACTGCAGTAAATGATCCGGAGTTGTTTGCTGCAAGTAGGGGTCGAATATGGGGAGCACTGAGAGATACATTCCCAACAAATATACATCCTGATAATATTTTCATTGAGCCATTGGGACCGCAGAAAAACCCGAGGGCTTACGTATCGAGGGCCCATCAAGTGTGGAGAAATGCCACGAGAAATGACCCTGACTTGAATCATATGGAGCAATCAATTTTGTGAGTTAAGATACAGAAAGGGTTGCCCCTACCAGTGAGGAGCAAACTTGCAGGGGTGGTTGGTCTTGGAAGCATGACAAAAAGCATTTACATGGATCATATAACACATCAAGTTGAGCTATATCGGAAAAAGGAGCATGATCAGAAAGAACAGGACCAGGAGACTCTCAGAAAACTTAATCAAATACAATTGGTAGACAACAAGAAGAAAGAGAAGAAACAGGCTTTGGTTATGCAGAGCCAGTCTCAACCAAATCAACCATTACCACAATCGCAGCTGGGACAGATCCAGTTTCAACCACCCCAGCTGTCATCTGTGGCCCCCACTGCTTCCTTTTGCACAACTAGTTTTTGGTCAGCTACAGTTATGGAGAGGAAGAGGTCAAGGAAATTTAGGAAGAGGTAGAGGAGGAAATTTTAATCCAAACTTTCAACAGCCTTGACAAGCATGTTATAATTGTGGACAGCTTGGCCACTATGCTCGTGACTGTAACAGGCTAGGAGGGAGTTTTACTAGAAGAGGTTTCAGAGGAGGATTCCGAGGAGGTTTCAGAGGACAACCACAGCCACCAAGGGGACCGGTAAACCCTTACAGGTGTCCGGAACCAGGGTTCTAGGGCTGCCCAGAAGATCTGAAAGGGGGCTGTCAGCTGCTAGTGTCAGGGCCAGAGGAAGATCCAACAGTAGTGGTGGAAGTAAATGATTGACCATTGGAATTGATGGAGCGGAGCTGCTTTCATCTGTATTCGGCCTGAAGATGCTATACATCTCCAAATGTCTGACCAATTGGTTACGTTGTGTTTCGGAGCCTAATACAAGATTTGGTTATTGGCAATAATTAATGATTATCAAATTAATCATTAATAACTATCAAGATTTGGATGGATCGGCTTAATCAGGATTACTAATATGGGGCACCACCGGGAAAACCCGGACTAATAACCGAAATTCAGATGCAACCTCACATAAGGCACCATTCGTTGTGCAGTGCAGGAGCAAGATTTGGCTATTAGCGATAATTACTGATTATCAAGGATAATCACTGGTAATAAATAAACTTAACAGAATCCGATTAATTTGGATCATGAATAACGGGGCACCACCGGGAAAACCCGGACCAATAACCAAATATTGGATGCAGTCTCAAAAGGGGTGTTCACTCAGAATTTCCAATATTTAGGAAATATTGGTAATTCTAGAGTGAATAAGAAGGAGTGGAGGTAGGCACTGACTCCGTCAATCAGCTTGTTATCACAGCACATGAACAGAAAACACAAAAGCAACTTCTCAATCAAAAATAACAAAATTTACTATCATATCAGTAATATCAACTAATTAAGATCACTTTCAAATAATAAATCTTATCAAGCGCAATTACTATTTAATACTGACTACAGATCGTGAAACAAGTATTGCAAATATTGAGGTAGGTGTGTGTGTGTGTAGGAGTATATGTGTGTTTAGGTGTGTGCATTTAGGAGTAGATGTGCGGTTGGATGTGTGTGTGGGTGTGTGTGTGTGTCTGTGGGCGCGTGTAAGAGGGTCTATGTGTGCGCGCCTGAAGGGAGGAGGACCAAGATGGCGGACGTGGCTCGTTACAACCACGTCACGTGAGGGCCGGCCGGAAGGAAGTCTGTCGAGGGTAATGGGCCCGTCACCACTAGACTAAAAAAAAAAAAAAAAAAAAAAAGGGGGGGGTCCTTCTTCACACTGCCACACGTGTTCGAAAAATGAAATCGGAAGTGGTAAGAAAAAGAGACAAGAGAAGACAAGCAAAAGACATTCTGACGATCACGATCGAGAGACAGTATTTGTCTGTATCACACAGACTTTACTCGACTCAGATGATGAGCATCGCAAGTCTGGGTTTTTAACCGACACAGCAGGTACTGGTCTTGATCGTGATGCAGAGCAGGACAGAATTTATCCACTGCAGACGGATAAAAATTATAATTCATTCAAGTGTGTTCACTCACGAAATAATAACAGCACAACCAATATCGTCACTAGCATTCAACAGCTTATTACACTAATTACTAATGTCTGCCCAGAGCTATATGCCTCTTACTCTTTGACGAGTCCGGCGGTGCGGCGAGCTCGTCCTTGGCGTCCTTTTGCAGGAGAGGAGTCATTGGTTAGCAGCTCTCAGCAGGTAACTTATTTTCTCGACGAGATGGTTAGTCTCTGACGAGGTGACTTGATTCCGGCTCACGGCGGGGAATTCTTTCATCGACTCAGAAGAAGCAAAGTCTGTGTTCCTTCGTCTTCTTCATGAAACGGGTAGGACTCATTAAATACTAGGTTTAACCTCCTCGGATGTCCGGGCGCGAGGGACGGTCCGTGTTTCCGGACCAAGTTGAACGGTGTCGGCGCAACACACAGCGAAGAGCGGAGGGTGGCTCGAACAGCGGAGGAATTCCGTGGACTTGTGGTTAGTTAAATAATACAGAAATTTTTAACTGCAATTAGAGTGTTCGTTACGTAGGACGGAGTCTAAATTTGGGTGCAGTTATCGATGCCACTTCTATCAGTGAGGAGTTCACTGATCGTAGCGAGCTTCCGAACCAGAAGCAATAATTGTTGCTACTTCTATGGGCGAGGAGTTCGCTGGTCGGGGAGACAATCCAAGCCAGAAGCAATAATTGTTGGCATTTCTATGAGGGAGGCGTTCGCTGGTCGTGGCGAAGGTCCAAGCCAGAAGCAATAAGTTTCAGGACTTTCGGAGTTAATATAACTTTGGGTGACGTCACGATTTGGGGTTGACTGTGATGGATTTCACCCAGTGGGAGCTGTGAATTTTGGGGGGAGCCCCGCTGTTGGGTGGGCGCCGCGCCCGTTGGGGGTCGCCCATTTGGTCAGTTATCCAACCGGGACCTCGTGGTGGGGGTTGCTTCCCGAGTTCTTTGTCTCCCTCGGTTATCAACACGTGGCCTTAGCTGCGTAGTGTCTAATGAGCGACCGGGGTTATCTTTCCCCTAGTTCCAGAATGTTTAGGTTAAAAGAGATTCCATGGTCTGATAATCAAAGGAATTTATGACCCTTTTTGGCTTTATGAGAGGGGTCATATAATTGACAAAACCAGATGTTAAGTTAGGCCCTCATACACATTAGCCTACACAACAACCTATATAAGCAAGTTTTGAGCTGTGATTCGGTGAGAGACTCATCCTGGCTCCGAGTCGTCTCTCAGGCAAACCATGGTGCCTGAACAATGCTGGTCTTTTTTGTATTAAACCTATTTTATGAAATCAAGCCAGTTTCAGTGAAGTTTCCTTCATCATCTGCACATCATCGGAGTCTGAGAAACAACCACAGCTGGATTCCAGGTTTGGGTGTGCCTGTAGGCCTTCTTTGTCTACAGTCTGTTATTGAGGCACAACAGTACGGACAATCGGGTTTGAGGGTGTGAAACAGCTGATTCCTCTCATAAAACCAATTGAGCTCTGCTATAAGAACCGAAGGATCACATTACCTATATTGGTGTCAGAACACACACCCACTGCACTCTTGGGTAGAGATGCTTTGTGCAGACTAAATTGTATAATACGGTGTACACCGGATGGCTGTCTGGTGGAAGTGCCAAATGATATTTGTCACCAACTGTTTATGACAGCAGAGACTGAGGTTTCTTCTGTGTTTTGGATTGGAAATATTAGTCCAGATCTATTGGAGTCGGTCAAGCTGTGGGGAAAATTCATCGTAGCAAACATGCTTGACGCTAAACTCCTTGAGTATCCACTCCACTGCACGGTTAAGTATTTCAAGAAGGATGCCGAGTTCGTGCTTCATAATTTTGGGACCGCAAGGAGCAGCTCTGAAGGTAAAGAGTAATGATTACTCTTGATAAAGAGTATGACATTGAGAAAAGCATTCCACATGTGACTTTGATGGTGGGTGAGAGATATGAACATAAGCAGATAGGGACAATGATGGCAGTAGCAGAAGGGGCCATTTTTGCACCAATAAAAGAAAACCTTGCTATCTGGACAGGTGAGGATCAGCGGTTCATAAAGATCATGATCTTGGCTCAAGGACAGGGACAACCACAAAATGTGCAGATGACACATGAGTCAATTTTCAGTGTTTAGTTAGACTGTAGATTGTATGAGAGAGGAGATACTACAACATGTTCCAGAATGTTTGTGGTCACAGCATAGTACTGATATTGGACTTGTGAAGTCAACCCAGCCAGTGAAAGTCGAACTCCGACCAGGAGCCCAACCTTCTTGGAAGAGCCAGTACCCAAGAAGGCCTTCCAAGGGATTGAACAAAAAAATAATTAAAGGACTGTTGCAAGCAGATGTTTTGGGGATAAGTCTGAATCCTCAGAGCAACATGCTTCTATTGCCTGTGAAGAAGCCAGATGATTCCTGTTGCCTGGTACATGACTTAAGAGCCGTAAATGAAGTAGTCACTGATTTTCCAGATGATGTGCCGGATCCACATACTCTGTTAGCCCAAATCCCTCCAGATGCTACACACTTTAAAGTGGTCGATTCGTGTGGGGCATATTTCAGTGTTCCACTTAGCATAGAAAGTCAAGATTTATTTGGGTTTACATAGAGAGGACAGTCCTATGAATACAAGAGCTTATCACAAGGATTTAAACATAGTCGTCACATTATAAATAAACTGTTAAAAAAAATAAAAAAATAAACTGGCCTCTCAGAAGAAGTTGCAGTATTGTCAGGAGAAGGTAATTTATCTGGGTCAAACAATAACTCAGGGACACAGAAGAATCTCTGACAGTTATTTGGAAGATATTTGAAAGGCTCCAAAGCCTAGAACAGTCAGAGAGATGATGACGTTTCTTGGTATTGCTGGTTATTCTTCAGCATGGGTAGGGGATTATGCCAGCCTAACAGAACCTTTGAGGGCTATGATTAAAGATACCTGGAATGCCCAACTTCATTGTAACCTTACCTGGACACAGGATGGTCTTTTGGCATTTGAGACAATTAAAAAGAGATTATAGGAGGCTCAGGCACTACCACTGCCAGATTATTCTAAGAATTTTTTGCTATATGTGTCTACTTCCAATGGGGGTAAATATGCATGTGCAGTTCTTTGTCAGCCAACAGGTAGAGGGAAAAGTCCTCAACCCATTTCTTACTATTACGCTGCCTATTCAGAAGTAGAGTTGGGGTTACCTCTGTGTTACAGAGCAATGGTGGGAGTTTATCTAATGTATGACAAGGCATCATCTGTAACTATGGGTTACCCTGTGACAATTCTGTTGTGCCTCATTAACAGAGGCACAACCAAACCTAGAATCCAGCTAAGGCCATGTGTCGATAGCCGAGGGAGACAAAGAACTCAGCTGTGCAACCCCCCAACGCACGGTCTCAGTTGGATGACTGACCAAATACGCGACCCCCAACGTGTGCGCGGCGCCCGCCCAACAGCGGGGTTTCCCCCAAAATCAACACCTCCCATTGGGTGAAATCCATCACAGTCAACCCCAAATCGTGACGTCACCCAAAGTTATATTAACTCTGAAACTCCCGAAACTTATTGCTTCTGGCTTGGGGTGTCGCCACAACCAGCGGACTCCTCGCTGATAGAAATGCCAACAATTATTGCTTCTGGCTTGGATCGTCGCAATGACCAGCGAACTCCTCGCCAATGGAAGTGGTAACAATTACCGCTCCTAAGATTAGACCCGTCCTACGTGACGAGCAATCTATTCCTAGTTAGTTTCCTGTGTATATCGACAAACGACCAGGCCGACGGATTTCCCTCGCTGACCGAGCCGATCTCCGCTCTCCCCCTGCGTGTCGAAGAAACACAGTTTATCCTGGTTCGAGACCACAGATCGACCCTCTCGCTCGGATAACCTCGGATGCCCGCTAATGCCCGCGGATGCGAAACCTGGTAGTTAACGAGTCCTACCCCTTTCAAGAAGAGGACGAAGGAACAGGGACCTCGCTTCTTTCAAAGTCGACGAGAAGACACGTTAGCTGCTGGTAGCCGCTAACCAACTCACCTCACCAGCACAGGAACACCGAGGACGAACGAAACATACCGCTGGAATCGTCTAAGAATAAGAGGCATATAGCTCTGGGCAGATATTGGCAGTTAGAGTGCAATAAGCTGTTTGAATGTCTGTGACGATATTGGTTATTGCTGTTATTAATTCATTAGTGAACATACTTGAATGAATTATAATTTATCCGTCTGCAGTGGATAAATTCTGTCCCGCACTGCACTCACGATCGAGACCGGTACTTTCTGTGTCGGTTAAAGGCCCAGACTTGCGATGCTCATCCGCTGAGCCGAGTGAAGTCTGCATGACACAGATTAATACTGCGCCTCGCATACTGTGACTCCTGATCCCTTCTACCTCTTTTCTTCTTTTACTAACGCACACATTCTTATTCGAACACCTGAACACAGGGAAGTTCGAGCCCCCCACTTAGCTTTTTACCCCTTTGTAAGGTCACGTGGTAATGGTGAGCCACCATTACGCTCGACAGACTTCCTCACGGCCAACCCTCACATGACGTGACTGCAATGAGACACGTCCGCCATCTTGCTCCGCCTCTCCCCAGGTGCACACACACATATATATCCTCATACACACACCCACACACACACACACACACACACGCTAACACACACATACCCCCACACACACAATTCGGTACTTGTTTTATGATCCGTAGTTGGTAGTCAGTAGTAGTAGTGCATGATAGGATCTATTAGTTAGAAATGATATTATTTGGAAATTTATATTGCTGATGATAATAAATTCTGCTATCTTTAAATGAGAAGTTGCTTTTGTGTTTTTCTGTTCATATATTGTGATACAAAGCTGGTTGACGGAGTCAGTGCCGACCTCCAGTCCCTGTCTGTTCACTCTGGAATTACCAGTATTATTGATGGTCTAGATTAATCAGGTTCCTTTGAATTTTAATAATCATCAATGATTATCTTGGCTGTCTGCAATTATCGCTAAAAGCCAGATCTTGCTCCTGCACTGCACAAAGAATGGTGCCTTATGTGAGGTTGCATCCAAATTTCGGTTATTAGTCCAGATTTTCCCGGTGGTGCCCCATTATTATTAATCTTGATTAATCCGGCTCATCTAAATCTTGATAATTATTAATGATTATCTTTGATAATTAATTATTGCCGATAACCAAATCCCATACGAGGCTCTGAAGCACAACAGTTCATATATAAATGCATGTGTAAATTTCAAATTTCTAAATTCTAAATTTTTTTAACGAACATGTGCACATTTCACATTTAATCTGTTATCGTTTAAAACTTGACACATAAATACACATCTCCTACAGTTTCAAAGCTAGGACAATGACTGTTATGTCAGATGTTCTTTTTAGCTTCTTGCTGTAACTTTAATATATAATTAATTTTATATATATATATATATATATATATATATATATATATATATATATATATATGTATATATATATATACACACACACACACAAAAACACACAATTTTGAATACTGAATGCGGTCTTTTGTTTCTGTTTGAGGGAATGTTTGTACTTTGTCTGGTCCTTGGGTGACCACAAGGGTGATAAATACAAAGTTCCTGTCCTATTATTTGTATTACCTGATGAAAACATCAGTATCGCCAGGTTGATGGTAGTGCTAGATCTGGTGTATGTTACTTAGTATGTCTGAAGATTAAAAGATAAAGTCACCTAGTGAGTCTAGAAAGTCTGCAAAACCTTAATCAAAACCAACCTATCTCTTACTCGGGCCAATGATTAAAGTCCAGAAAGCTTCATGCCGCTGAGGGGAGAATAGCTGTGGGCAGTGGGCATTAGGCACATAACAACAGTTTCTGTGATTGGAGCCGATGTCTCCCCTTTGGAATATCAAAAGTACCTGGTACACAGAGAGCTAATTTAAGAAGAGCTCAGAAAGTGAATTTTGATATAACTTAGATATATGGTTACTTTAGGGTTACCTTACTACACAGTAACAAATTTCTGTCACTGATGTATATTACTGTATTCTGTATATTTATTATATACTTTGACTCCCATGCACTCCCATATTTTTGTTTGTTTTTTTATTTAGACCCAGATTTGTCTTATCCTTTTCTCAATTTTACATTTGGATTGAGAAGCAATGCCTTGCGGTTTAGATTAGGAACCAACACATGGCAGGTTTTGCTGGGGAGAGAGCCCAGGAGTGGCGCTCATGAAAACTTCTGGACAACAAGGAAGAAACCTGTGTTGAATATGGTTATATGGGAATATGGCTGAAACCAAATGGAGGTGTCTATAAAGATTTCTCTGCTGAAAGTAACCAGCAGGCCAGCAGGTAAGCAAATTTAAAAAATTTTAAGAATATAAATATACTGACAATAATCACTGTTGTCAGGTCTGTGCACCTGAATTCATTAACATTAACATTTGCTTGTGAATATTATAAAGGACTTTATCATTTCAAAGAAAAGTGAGTTCACTTTACATTTTACACACACTTTTCTGAGTTTTATTGTAAAGAGCAAAGGTTGGCTTAAATTAACATAAAGCTAGCAAATTTAATATTAGCTAGTAGGGAGGTTGTATTTACAGTTCGCCTACAGTTGAAAAAATAACATTGTAAGATGGCTAGGTTACTATATTAACGTTGCCATTCATTTAAGCTAATGAAACTTTTCAGTTTTAGCATTTATTTTTTGTAGATTTCTGGAATATTTTTTACTGAAATTTTAAATGATTAACATTGGCTACTTAACATGACCCAAGTATGTTTTCCTCTTATAATGATATATTTTAAAAGTGAATGTTAAAGTTTCTTTCTTTTGACCTAGAAGCAGAGGCCAAAGCAGAGGTATGGTTTAAGAAGGTTCATTGATCAATAGGAGAAGGGTAGATGGTGGTGGAGAGTATGGGATTGCTCGTAGAGATTAAGGGGCACACAGGAGTCTGGGAATTGGTCTCTGGAGAGGATGGGATGGAAGTACTGTGAATAGTTAATGTCTGTAAAGAGCACACAGAGAATCTACACAAAGAACACAAGGACTGACAAGATGAAAGTTCACTTTGGAAAACACTAGTGAAATACTAATGAACTGAGGGAGTACATACCACATATGCATCAAAATCTGGCACCGGAGAGTGGGTCCAACTGGGTCCAATAGTAGACAAGCCAACATAACTGTAACTATAAGAATTAAAATCCCCTGCACAATGACTGAAGTCTGGAAACCATGGACATCACCAAATGCCAATTTCCTCTCTTGAGATGTTTTTCCAGGGCTTTACTTCAGCCATCCTCAGTTGTTGCTTATTTGTTGGTCTCTCTGCCTTCAGTTTTGTCTTTAGTAAGTTAAAAAGCATGCTCAGTTAGGTTGAGGTCAGATGAGTGACTTAGCCTTTGAAGAATATTCCAGTTCTTTGCCTTGAAAGCACTGAGTTGCTTTCACAGTATGTTTTGGGGTCATTATCCATCCGTACAGTAAAGCAGCGTCCTATGAAATTTGCAGCATTTGGCTGAATCTGAGCAGGTGATATTGCCCTCTATATTACAGAATTCCTCCTCCTGCTGCTACAAGCAGTCATACAATCAATAAATACCTCTGACCCAATTCCATTGGCAATCATACATGCCAATGCCATAACACTGCCTCCACCAGGTTTGACATATGATGTGGTGTCAGGGATCATGTGTCTTTCCTTTCCTTCTCCATACTTCTGGGCCCCTGAAAATGAGGGATTATGAATACAAATCACTTTAATTCCTGATATTTAGTGTGATATTTAGTGTGATATTTTTGTCAAATCCCTTGAGTTAAAGCTAAAATTCTACACCTAAATCACATCTTGATTTGTTTGATTCAAATCTGTTGTGGTTGTGTACACAGGCAAAATTGAAAAAGTTGTGTCACTGTCCAAATGATTAGGAACCCAACTGTATGTGAATCCAGACAATGTTGAGTATTTCAACTTAAAAATGCAGTACTTTTTGAAGTTATTATTTTGTTTCTAATGTTATTGCATTTAAAGTCAGTCAATTAATTAATTGATTAATTTCAAATCTACTGTAGTGATAGACAGACGTGACAAATAAAATGTCGCAATGTCCCTGCATTTGCAGACTGTGAATTTTTCCAAAATTATTGAAAATGAATTTCAGGTACATAATTCAAAATAGCTTCAGATATAAATGCAAATGAACCATGTTAGTATAAATCTGAATACTTTAATATCATGTCCAAGGTTACTCAAGAAAATTAAAAAAGAAATGTATGATATTGAAATGATACAAACAGAAAATGTACTCCAGAGACTATTGTTGGCAACCTTTTGATGAATTCAGAAGATAATGAAAGCATTTTAAAGCAAAACATTTTACAAAGTGTCAGAAAACTTGGTTTGAGGCTACTGTCTTGGGTATTTCAGTAGGAAAATGACCCAAAGCACACATCCAGCAGCATAGAAAAGCATCACAAAAGTATGGTAGAAGAAGTAGACTGTTTTAAATTGGCCAGCAATTGGCCCTGATCTATATCCTATTGAAAACCTTTAGAGAGAGCTGAAATCTGGCATTGCAAAAAGGAGTCCTGCAAACTTAACAGAGCTTGAACACATAGCAGTGGAGGATTGTTAGAAACTACCAGCAGACGGGTACAAGAACCGTTCAGAGGCTGTTCTGAAGCAAAAGATGAGTGAAGGGTGCCAATACTTGTTAATTATTAAAATAGAGCCCTATATTATCATGTCCAGTTGAAGTAAAGTTACCCTACTCTGTGGTCAGAGATAACCCCTTTCAGTTGGATCCCAAGTGGTTCAGTGCTGACTCTACTCACAGCTTCCCAGTGGTGCTTTGCTCTCTGTGATACTTCACTGTTTTCAAGCCTGACTGCTCAGCTAATGACCTCATTGTTTGACCTTCTCAGCCTAAACAGCTGAGAAGGTCTCTTGCAAGCAGGCTGAGGTTCTCAGAGTTGCAGTCTGCAGTCTACTGGATCCCTGGTCTCTTAACATTGGTGTCAGACACACTCTGATATTTTCACTTAGTGTAACTAGACTTGTTAAAAAGTCTTGAAAGTAATTTCACCTGCCAAGCAACAAAACTTTCAATATACTATCAGGGGAAATTATCAGGGGAAATAGGCTATAAAACTTAGTTTAACTTGGTTCAGTACTGAGTTACAAAAACTGAGGCTGGGTCAGATAAAAATCTAATTTTGCATCAAGCATAATAAAAAGGAGGAGCTGATTTTGAAATCTCTCAGATTGGGGTTATCAATTAAATTGTTAAAGATTTACATGCAGAGATCACAAACAATCAATGGTGATAAACATAAATTGTATTTGTGTGTATATTACATAGAATATGAAGAAAAGCAAATTTTCATAGTCACAGTGGAGTAGGGAGGTTATTCAGAATGATATGAGAAGAGAAAAATATGCTCAATCCTTAGTACAGTCAATAGAGGAACAAGCATTAAAGAACACTGATCTGACATCATGAAAACAACATTTGGAACAAGGATTAAAGAACACTAATCTAACATCATGGAAACAACATTTGGTGAGTAATTGAATGGATTACCAAGAGGTGAACAACAAATTCCCTCTAAACTGTAGGTTTCAGACTTTTTAAAACAAAATGTAACAGCATATGTCCTTAAGGCGTGCAACTATGCTTTACAACCAATGTTTAGCACCTTTATCTCAGAGAAAGAGAGGGGGCAGTTATCAGTAGGGATGTATGTGTGTGTGTGTGATGTGTGTGTGTGTGTGTGTGTGTGTGTGTGTGTGTGTGTGTGTGTGTGTGTGTGTGCGTGTGTGTGCGTGTGTGTCTTTGTGTGTGCATGCATGTGTATTGCAGAAACAAAAATAAGAGAAAGAACGAGAAAGGCCTGTTGATCAATTATGTGTTGATTCTGATTATATTCTTTGTGAAACAATACAATTATCAGGTTATCAAGTTTCATCTGAGAGCTGAAACAATACAAGTAATGATCTAGTCAGGAGAAGAAAACATGAAGTGCTATCAAGTTTGATAGGATGTAGATGCCTACAGGCAATGCAGGAAACTATTCTATGCATAGGATGCATAACTTTTTTTCAGTTTATTAATTGCAGAGTTGTTTAGTAAAGAGCTGGGTCTTCCAGATTCCACAAAGGAGTAGAGTCTAGCTTGTGACAAAGGGCCCTGTTGTGGTGGTTGTATCAGGTGTCTTTCCTTGGCAGAGCGTAGTGGGCGGGAGGGAGTGTAGGCCTGAATAAGTGAGTTCAGGTAGTAGGGAGCTGTTTTGGTTGCAGTTTTGTAGGCAAGTGTCAGGGTTTTGAATTTGATGTGGGAAGCAACTGGAAGCCAGTAGAGTGATCTGAACAGTGGGATGACATGCTGTTTGAAAATGCTGCCACATTCTGGATCATCAACGAAGGTTTGAATGTACATGCTGGGAGGCCAGCTAGTAGGGAGTTGTAGAAGTCGATGCATGATATAACAAGAGCCTCTACCAGTTGTGCTGCATGTTCGAACAGGTAGGACCCGATCTTCCTGATGTTGTACAAGGCAAACTGACACAATTGAGCAATCAGGACCTTCTTGTACAGAGGGACTGGCTAGAATGACAAAGAGCTCAGTTGAAACTTGAGAGATTAAATTGAAGGTGGTGTTCCATGTCAAGATATCAATAAGGCATGAAGAGATCCAGGCAGAAATTGTGTGGTCGCCTGGGGGGAAACAATATGAAGAGCTGGGTATCATCCACATTTCAATGGTATGAGAAACTGTGGGGGTGGATTACTGTTCCAAGTAAGATGGTTTATATTGAGAACAGGAGTTCCTTGAGCAACCCCTGTGGATAAGCTGTGCAGTTTTGGACACTTCTCTCCTCCATGATACTCTGATACTCCCTCATGATAATCTCCCTGAAAGACAGGACATGAGCCAAAGGAGGGAAGATCCTTAGATATCAAGCAGGGTGAGTTTGGAGAGGAGGATTTGGGTGTTAATGCTGTCAAAGGCAGCTGACAGATCTAACAGCAGAAGAGCTGAAGACTGACCAGCAGCTGGAGCTGAATGAAATTAGTCTGTTACTGATAGTGTAGTTTTTGTTGAATGACACTGTTTAAAGCCAGATTAATTTGGGTCATACAGGTTGGTGTCAGAGAGGAATACAGAGACTTTGTTGAAGACTTTGCACTCAAGGGTTTTGGAAAGGAAAGGTAGGAGAGAAACTGGTCTGTAGTTTCAACCTGAGCTGTGTTGAGTTTAGGTTTTTTGAGCAATGGGGTGACTTGAGCTTGTTTAAATACAGTGGGAAACACAACTGTAGCAAGTGAGGAACTGATGATGTGTGTTACTATAGTACTGAGTGCTGGGGAGATGGTTGTAAGAGGTTTGATGGTATCGGGTAGAGGGGACAATTAGTGGGACATGATTAGTCCATGATTAGTTTCAAGACTTCCCCCTGGCCATAGGGGAGAACACGAAAACTGTGGACCTATTAGCTGGCAGCTATGGACTGAGTTGGTCAGGCTGAGAAAACTTGTTACTGACTGTAGAGACCCTATTTGTAAAATGAGGCAACATGTCTGCAGTGAGCAGAGGGTGGAGGGTGGAGGTTGGAGGAGGAGGTGGATGGAGGAGTGAGTTGAAAGCAGCTCTCTGGACTTAACGATTTTCTCTCTGCTGCTCTCAGAGTCGCCCTATACAGTCTGAAGACTTTAATGAGCCATGAACTAGGAGCGAGGTGTGAGCAGGTTTGGATAATAGAGGAAATGGATTGTTGATTGAGATGGCTAGTGAGAAACAGAGGGTGTTTGTACCTCAATTCATTTCAATTTTAATCACAAACCACAACAAAAGTTATCTCAGGGCACTTTGCATATAGAGCAGGTCTATACTCTATATAATAATATTTAAAGATGCTAAACATTCTCTCTTGAGCAAGCAGATGGCAACATTTGCAAGGTAAAACTCCCAGTTGAGAGGAGAAAAAGAGAATATAACACAATGCAGACAGCTGGTTTGAGAGAGGAGTGAAGGACACTCTCTAAAACTAAGTAGAGAAACCATCCCTGAACAGAGGAGGAGGTCTGCAAAACCACCTATCTTCCACCTCAGTGAGGCGACCTAATTCTGGCTCACTGCAGAGAATTAGTTAGATGATTTTGAAAGAAATAAGCTCTTTGTTCCTTCATCTTCTTCTTGAAATGGTTAGTACCAGGTTTCGCATCCGTGGGCATCCGCGGCCATCTGGGTGAGAGGGTCGATCCGTGGTCTCAAACCGGGCTGAACTGCATTTGACTACAGTGGGACAGGCGCGGTTATCGTTGCCACTTCTGTTGTTGAGGAGTTTGCTGGTTGTAACAAAGGTCCAAGCCAGAAGCTTGAGTTTCAGGAGTTTCTGCGTTAATATAACTTTGGGTGATGTCACAGTTTTGGAATGACCGTGGTGGATTTCACCCAATTGGAGCCGTGGATTTTGGGGGAACGCCGCTGGTCGGCTGACGCTGTGTGTGTTGGGGGTTGCTCATTTGGTCAGTTACTCTACCGAGACAGCGTATGGGGGGTTGCTCAGCTGAGTTCTTTGTCTTCCTCAGGTAGCAACACGTGGCCTTAGCTGGATTCCAGGTCTGGGTGTGCCTGTAGGCCTTCTTTGTCTACAGTCCGTTGGTGAGGCACAACACTTGTGCTGCAGCATTCTGGATAAACTGGGAGTCTTTCAGGACTTGTTGGGACAGCCAGATAATAAGGAATTACAATTATCCATCCTATAAGCAAAAGAAATGGACTAGTTTTCCTGTCATTCTTTAGGACATGGTGTGTCTGGTTTTTGCGGTGTCATGTGGGTTAAAACATGCTGTCCTTGATGTTTGTTTTATATGGGAGTTAAATAACATATCCTGATCAAAGATAACTCAAGATTCTGAAGTCTGGTGGTGGAAGCAAGGACAATGCCATCCGAAGTAAATACAAAAGTTAATGTATTTCTGAAGTGTTAGCGACCAAGTTTAATAACGTCGATTTTATCTGAGTTCAATATCAGAAAATTGCTTGTCATCCATGTGTCTTTAAGGCCTGCTTGAAGTACAAGTATAAGTACAACTTGGTATCATCTGTATAACATTAGAATTTATGGTGGCTTTCATAATAATATTACCTAAAGGGAGCATGAATAAGGAGAAAGGAATCGGTCCAAGCACAGAAATTTGTGGAATTACTACTACTAAGTGTTGAGTATATGTAGGACTTAATGTGTACTAACTGAATTTGATCTCATGAATAATACTTAAAAAAGCTCGGAGCAGTACCTCTAATGCTAATTGAATGTCCCAGTCTCTGTAATAGAATGTGATGGGCCACAGTGTCACATGCAGCACAAAGATCTAACAAGACAAATATGGAGACAGGTCTTTGGTCCGATGCAATTAGAAGATTGTAACTTTCCCCTGGGCTGTCGCTGTGCTATGATGCAGTCTAAACCCTGACCAAAATTTCTCAAATAAACTGTTATGAAGGAAGTCAGAAAAGTTGTTGGCAACAGCTTCCTCAAGGTCTTTTAAAGAGAGAGGTTTAGATATAGGTCTATAGTTGGCTTAAACATCAGATCAAGAGTAGGCTTTTTAGGAAGAGGTTTAATTACAGCTAGAGATTGAACGTATCTTTTAAAGAAGTGCTTGTTAAGGGAAAAAACTTGTCAGTCTAGTTGGGAGGGGGTCTAAGTGACAGGTTGATGGTTTAGAAGAAGAAATCATTGAAGTTAGTCTGTAAAGGTTGATGGGGAAAAAATATATATCAGGTTAAACAGCTGTTTCTAAGGTTCCTATGTGTTAAGATAAATTGATGTTGGTGGAGGGCAGGAGGTGATGATTTTGTATCTAATAGAATTTTGTCATTAAAGAAGCTTTTGAAATTGTCACCACTACTACTACTACGACTCTTTTCAGTCTGGCTACAGTTCTATAATAAAACCTAGGGTTGTATTTATTTTCCTCTATTGAAGAAGAGCAATAGGCTGCTCTGGCATTACAGATGGCCTTCCTGTATGTTTTAAGACTATCTTGCCAGTGTAAGCAGGATTCTTCCAGTTTGCTGGAGCACATCCTTTAAAGTTTTCGTTGTTTGTTTTAATATGCAGGTTTGGGAGTTAAACCATGAAACTAAAATCTTTTGTAGAGTGTCATTCCTATCGAGCCTGCAGCAATATAAACATGATGAATAATTTAGAAAGGGACTAAAGTTATCATAGGAGTCCTCTGAATTTTTTGGTTTTGTGGCATTAAATTAAATGCTGATGGAATTACTTTCTAAAATTTAGCTATTAGCAGTATTAGATAGAAATCTTTAAAAGAAATTTTTATTTTATAGTGTGTAAACCAGTAACGAATTCCATTAAAGAGGATTCTGTGGATAGACCATTAAATTTTCAGTTCTGATGCCATAAGTCAGTACAAGGTCAAGGATGTGGTTAAAGCAGTGAGTAGGCTGATTTACACACTTAGCGAAGCCAGCTGAATCTAATAATGACATAAACAGTTACACATGGTTATCATTATCTGTACTTAAATAAACATGATGAAATCTCTGAGAACTGAAACAAAAATTCACACTAAAGTCCAGAAGCATGGTAAACTCTAACAAAAAGAATTGGCTTCAATTTTTTTCCGGGTTATCAGTTTAAAACTAAAAGCCAGGCTTTCAAATGAGTTGTAATTGAGTACAGGTTTAGGGTTGATTAATAGGCTTGATCTGATAATGGTTGCAACTCCAGCTCCTCAACCAGTGCCTTGAGGAATGTAAATATTAATATGATTGGGTATGGCAAGGTATAATTTGACTATGGTTGCTGGTGTTGCTGAATTGACATTTCTCAAAATAGAGCTACCAATACTCAGTGGGTTTGTCACTGAGTTGGGAGAACCTGCTTAAAATATGTACTTGTTGATGTTGAACCATGGACTTCTCCTTAAGGTTATGTTTCTTGTTACATTCACCCAGCTGCCAAATATCACAAAACATAATTCTGAATTTTGAATGCAATCTTTTTTCTGTTCCAAGCATGTCTCATTCTCATTTTGTCCCTTTTTACATTTCCACAGCTGGCTGACTAGAAAGGTGATAAACAAAAGTTCACATCATGGTATTAGTTGTATTATCAGATAATAACACTGGCCTCTCTGTGTTTAAGATGGGAGTGTCTGGTGTATGTACATTTAGACATCTTTATTATAGGGTGAGAAGTTCATCTGGAATGTTGTGAACCAATAAGAGCAGAACAGTGGGCTTTAACCATGATGAATAGCAGTGCAAATTAAAGATTGCCATGACAGGTTAAATGGTCTTTAGGTCAGAGAAAGTGGGAGGAGAGGGACATAATGCAACACACCTAAAGTGGTCAATTCAGATTGTGTGAACACTGAATATAAAGCTTCGATGAGTCTTATCTTTTTTTATTTTGTTTGAGGAAGTAATTTTGTTTAATTGAAAGTGTGCCAGTAGTCACGTACCCTTGGTCAAGCATACATACAAGCATACGTTTTATTTTTTATTTTTAATTTCAATATCAAATAATTTTTTTTTTTTGTTGTTGTTCTTCACTTTGGACATTTTATTAAATATTCAGGTCAGAAAATTGTCTAAATTACATTTATTTGAAATCCTGCACTTAAATTTCAGGGGTGGCAGTAATTTCAACCAGGACTGTAGACTTGTAAATAGGAAGGTTCCTTAGTATTGATAAAAGTTGCCTGCCCCCTTTCTCAACACACAACATACCTGAGTGCTGTTGATTTTTTTTTTTTTCTTAATGGGCAGTCCACTTATTTTACATATCAAAACCAATTTACCTAGAAGTCGATTTATAACGCATAAATAACAACTTTGGGTTGCCAGGTTGTGGAATATCCTCCTCCCGCACAACACTTTGCTTGTCTTGTTAGCTCTTCAATTTTGCAGAAATTATCACACTGACTAGCTTCTATCATTTAATGGAAATGCACAAGCATTTGGTCTGGAAATCCCCCCTAGACTAAGCAAGCTAGAAGGTAGGACTCAGCTGTATGACTCAGTGTCTGCACATCAGACACACTCTGTTTCACTCCCAAACTAGTTTTTAAGTGTTCTCTCTACTGAAAGATTTGAGGAGTTAACAAATGAACAGCCTTGGGTAGGAATTTTAATAGCATATGCTACAGCTTTAGATATTTACACAATCTTTATTTTAATAATATGCACTAACTCATCTTGTTTTGATGTTCATTTATTTTAAAGAAGGTACAGCCAACCAAAGGTTTGTGGTTGAAAGGGACCTGACAGGAAGGGAGTGTGTTGGTTCTTTGAGGAGGGCTTTTCTTGGGGGGGGGGGGGGGGGGGAACAAATATATATTACCCCCTTGGCATTGGCAGAAGAAACACATCTGCACTAATCAACAGTGGATAGTTGGGCGGATCTGCCCTTTATATCAAAGGGGAGGTACTTTTACAATACACTACAAGTCAAGTGTTCTTATTCCTGCTTGTGGTAGTGTACTTGTGTACTTCATGCAGCTGAATTTTCAGTTATTAATTAGAGTTGATGTAGCTATATGATTCCAGAAATGTGGTGGAGGGAAATTGCTGTTATGTGTTTTTAATCAATAAAACCCTTTCCTAGCCTAAAAGGGGCTATCTCACCCTGACATCTTGTGTCCACTTCAAATGTTGCCTTAGTTCCAACTGTGGTCTCCTGTACAAGCGTTTCGTCCCTGGTCAAAACTCCCCCAGTGGTGTCCACTACAAGTGCCTAACATCCAACCACAGCACCACTTCCACCTGTTGCCTTCTTTACTAGTGGTTCACCTCCTTCAGAAATTCCCCACTCCCACCTGTGACTAAACTCAATCTCAAGAAATGCCCCACCTCTACTTGTGTTTCCCCTTTTTTCTTTCCCCTTTCCCCTCCACACATGTGCTGCATGTGAGCATCTCTCCACCATCTTGTCTGGAGGTTTATGTTATCAAAAATGATCAGGACAATGAATAAGTCTTCTTCCTAAATAGAGGGTCAAAGTCAAATGATAAATTTGTATGCTTTGAAAAAGCAGTCCTGTTAGTAGAGGTTTAGTCATAAATCCCTATGGAATGAGATTCTTGCGGTTCCGCTGGACCCAATTTCTTTCAGATGTCTTTATGTGAGACATCAAGGGACCCTTTTGGAAATTGCCATGCCTATTCCTCTCTATCATGAATGTAACTGATTTTTAAGCAATATTTAGCATGGTGATATATGAATTGAAACATCAATTTTATTATAAAAACCTAATAGACCCTGATAGGGAAATGATAGATGTTTTAACAAAATAATTTTTTTATAAGAGTTGGTTTCCAGACTTCTTACAGTCTCAGTTAAAATAATTGGCAATCCTGAATTTAAGTACAGACTTTAGAATATCCTCAGGAAATATTGAAAAGAAACCGATTTTTTATAATCAGAATATTAGCAGCAGCTGCTGCTGTCTGTTTCTATACCGAGATCAGTAGGGGGTTGGCTGACTTTTGAGAGGAGGGTTTAGATTGAGTTAAACTTTGGTCCTACTTACTGGCCCCCAGTTCATTTGACCTACTGCCTTAGCTTTGTTTTCTTAAGCTGCAAATAAATCCTTCTTCTCTGGAAAACACCTATTTTCCTGTTCTTTCTTCCTCCCAGGCTTATTTTCAAGCATGTTACTCCTCTTATCCCCTCAACATTTTCAGGGGATGTAGGGGGTGTGACAGTGATGAAATGAAGCACATAAAGAAAAGAACACCCTACTACAGTAAAACATGGTGGAGGTTCTATTAGGCTGTGGGGTTGCTTTGCTACTTTGGCTACTGGAGGCACTGAATGTATGAAGGGAATGATGAAATCGATCTGTAATTATCCCTTTTCCACTGACAGTAAATTACATGTCCTATATTCAGGACTAAAAATGGTAACATTAATATGTTTTACAGCAAGGTTAAAGCTACCAGTAACACTCACACACAGACACACAGGCACCAAACTTTTACCAAGGGCCATGAATGTGCTTCTAGTGACTGTCAAAATTCCAGCAGTGTCTGTGTTTCCAGCACAGACACGCATTTGCCCATTAACATACAGCTAACAAGCAACAATAAAACACAATGGGCAAATGGCTCCTAGAGCCCCTGTAATGCTACAACACACCTTAATTCCAGATTCATGTATTGTTACTAAATAAAAAGTAGTTACACCCCTGGTTATGGGTTGCCCAGATCCGCAGTGCAACTGCGGCAACATAATAATCGCTAGATGATGTTAAAGGCAATGTTAATCTATTGCTATCAAATTGATTTAAAACCTAAGTTAACCTACAGCAGTTAAGCTACATACTGTAATTACACATAACACAGTTGGCTTAATAGCCTCAGTACTTCAACAAGGCTTGAGCAGCCTCTCGTTGATGGCCTTTGGCCTTCCGAGCCTCTAGATCTCAACCCAACTGAACACCCATGGAAGATTTTGGAATGATGTGTTAGAGAGTGCTCCTCTGGTGGAATGTTATTCATCTCTCTGGTAAATTTCAGAGACTTAGAGAATACTTGAAAAGGAAGCTATTTTTTACAGACCTCAAGTGTGTTTGGCACAAGAAAAGCAGAGACAGGAGCGAGTTGCACTTGTTTTGCAGGCTGTTCTTTGCCTTTATCAAATTGAATTCATCTCCCTTTTCTCTTCATTCAAACACAATTTTTTTATCTTGTCCAGATTAGCCTCCTAATTCAAAATTTACATTTCACATTACAACACAAGGGTCCATATATGAATCTGCTGGGATGACGCAATTA
>CM029116.1:28078641-28081141 GCA_016859345.1 Istiophorus platypterus
GATTCTTTTCTAAAATAATAAACCAATTAATGCAGACCTGACAGTTTTTGTGGCTAATTCTCATTGTTGAGTTGAAAAGGGTAATCAGGGTAATTAAACCAGTGAAACATTCTCTTAAATCATTTGCATTCTCTCAGCTGAATTGGCAGAAATCAAAACACTTACTGCAGCCTGTAAATCCAGGAAAAAAAACTCTACACTGCCTCAGCTCATGCTAATGGTGGGAATCCCATGTATGGCAAAATACAACTGTTTGGAAACAAAAAGGTTTTCAAAATGCTGATTGAATGCCCATCAGTCATGGGGCAGCAATTTTACAAATGTTGAAAGCTATGCACTTATCTTTGGCTTTGGCTCTAATTCAATGCTGGGCTCACCAAAAAATCCTCACCCTGGTAGCAAAAGGAAACAAGTTTGTTAATGAACTGTTCAGAAAAGGAGCCATAAAACCAAAATGCTATGGCAGCAGTGCTGGCTGACGAGCAAGGTCCAACTGCTGACCTGTCATCACTAATCCAAGCACAGGAAGCAGCCAGCGTATATGAGAAAAGCATTTGGGTAACAAGGGGGCCTTTGAAAATGTGCAGGAAGGGCCAAACAAAAACTTTTGGAGTGGTCACTTTGTTGCCCCAAACTATTTCTTACACATTTTGATTAATGGTGCACATTTAGTCCATTGTGTAAGGGGTAAGGTCATTAAAAGAATCCGAAATGTATAGTGGTCAACATATTTGATAGGCATTATGCACCTGGAATTGCATGATTGTGATGTATGTGCAGTTTATAACAGCAGAAAACTCTTTTCAGCACCGTTAGACATATTCTGCTGCCAAATGGTTCATTCTGACACCTGGTGATCGACTTTGTAGAAAATGACAGTCGTTACAGGGGAAAACATGTCCCAGGGGAGTTACATGTTGATTTTGGTAGATAGATATGGCTGGTGGGAGAAGCGCTGCCAATGACCAATCACCCTAAGAAATGCCTTCCTGAATGTAAATAAAGAGGTTTTACCATAATGTGCAATCCACAGGTCACACTCAAGAACAGAAAGCCCCCCCACACACACACACACAAACACCCATTCTCCCCCTCTTTGTCTCATAACCTGAGACATCACTCAGGCATGAATTGACATTAACTGATATTTCTCTCTCTCTTTATCTATCTCTTTCTCTCTCTCTCTCTCTCTCTCTCTCTATATATATATATATATATATATATATATATATATATATATATATATATATATACATATATATATATATATGTGTATATATGTGTGTGTGTGTGTGTGTGTGTGTGTGTACCATATACTGTATATAGACACACACACACACACATACAACTATTCAGTAATCCAGGTAATATTACTGAGAAAATGTTTTTTATGAGGCTTGGTTAAACTCTCATGTGTGATTTGCAAGTTATGAATGAATGAAACATTTAATTTATTGTTTGCTGTATGACCATACTGCCATCCAGTGACCATGGTAAGGTAGATCTCTGTAGTTCTTTTTGGACCCTTAAAAGTGCAGCAGGTCTCTGTAATTTTGGTGATTTGGTATTTATACTTATTATACTACAATGCAGGATTGTATTTTTGTATTTTATTATATTGTTGTTCCATTAACACTATTTAACATCATCTTTGCAGTTAGTTATTCCTAGTTAGTCCAACAAAAAGGATTCAGCTTTAAGACGATGCTGCAAAAGTACACAAAAATCTTACTTCTGCTGCCTGTGATGACAGTTGAATAGAACTTTTCAGGTCCTGCCAAATTGTCTTTTCCGTTTTCTCAAAGAAAAATGTCAAAATCAACACTGGCCAGACAAGAAATAACCCTTCTCATTTTTAAGCAAGGAGAGGCAGATGTTATGACATGATAATAAAATTAACAGCAGGATGTGAAACTACTTTAGGATCTTTTGGTGTCATCCTTGCAGTGGATTGCAGGAAAAAGGACCATACAAGGTATAAACACTCAAGCAACAGAGAATGATGTGTCACTCAACAAACTTGAATATACACAGATCATCGACAACATTAAAACCCGTAACTGGTTTAATGTGGTAGCTGATCGAAAATCATCAGAATCAAACTGCTCTACGGTCTTGCTCTCTCCCTCTCTCTCACACCCTCAGTGACCTCTGAGATAAGAAATTGGCCAGACTCCTGCCATAAAACTTAAATTACTCTTTTTTGAGGTTTTTTGGAAATTGGTTTAGTTGGTATGATATGAAATGGCCAGATTATGAAATTCAATATTAAATCTCAGTTTGTTGTGTGACCACATTGCCCTGTAGTGACCATGAATAGTTAGGTCTCTGTTATCCTTGTAATCCTAGATGTAGAGTTATTACTTTTGTAATATTGTATATTATTATATTATTAATCAAATTAGTTGTCATGTAACACCTGTTCATCTATTAGCAGGATTGAAAATCATCTTAACAGTTAATTGGTTAATTGGTCCTGTATACCATTTTGAGTAAATCC